>JAGFPH010010220.1:29543-41487 GCA_018207615.1 Philaenus spumarius
TGCAACACTTACTGTAACCCTCACTACAACCCTTAATGCAACCCTTATTGCAACCATTACTGTAATCCTTACTGCAATTATTACTGTGACACTAACTGCAGCTCTTTTTGCAACCTTACTGTAACCCTTACTGCATTACTGCTAAATCTAACGCAACCATTACTGCAACCCTCACTACAACCCTTAGTTCAACCTTATTGAAGGAAGGGCAAGTGATTTTGTAGACCTACCTGCGACCAAGAATCCTACGACTGAGTTGTGAGTGTACCATTTGACATCCTTCATGGCTACCGGACTCTTTTCCGCCGAGAGGCTCTTAATGTCCCCTGAAAATAGAGTTTAAGTACAGATATTATTGTACAGCCGAAGTAATTATTCGTCAGTAAATTAACAATAAGTTAAGTGTGGATTACAAGCTATTTTGATACTACTATTTTTTTGTGTACTATTTTGATATTAGTTTTATCTTTAACTCCACTTATTCCGTATAATATGGTACACACCAGACCTTTCAGCGACTCAGTGACACAAAACACATTGATTGATAGCGACTAACGCTAAACCTCGTCTTGATCAGAACAGAAACTATTGGATGTACTTACAGAAAGCCAGATCGTAGTCTGCCGTGACTGTTTGGAGGTAGTTGCCGTCGGTGCTCCAGTCTAGCTGCGTTAGAGGCTGAGCTCCTCTGATCTTATTGCTCTTCTTGTAAGAATACCCATCCCTGCTCACCCTGAACAGGTATACGCTGCCGTTCTGAGAGCCTATGGCTATCATATCACCAGCTGGGAAGAAAACAATATAGAGTTAGTAATTCGTTCAACATTTTTAACGTTAACAATTCGTTAACGTTGTAGCTATAAAAGATCCTTATACAGGGTGTTACAAAAATGTGTGATGGGCTATACAGGAACTGATTCTACATGCAAAAATAAGTAGAAAATGTAGTATAACATTTTTTCGATTTCGGCTTAGTTTAGCCGTAATCCGCCATTTTGTTTTTTACAAAAACTCACTGTAACTTTGGAAATAGATAAGATATCGACTTCAAATTTGCAATAAGCATTTTATATGTTACGATTAACAAGCGTACCAAACGCAAAGAATTTATTTTTATAATTTTCAAAATGGCGGCCGTTACAAATTTTTAACGTAGAATATCTTTAAAACCGTTAACTTTACAAAAAAATTACAAGAGACAAAATATTTTCCTTTTTTAACGACAGACAAAATGCTTTTTTTGTAGTTTCAGTAGGTCAAAGGACAACCGAGTTATCGACAAAAAACATAATTTCTTGGTAATTGTTTACAAGCGAATTGCGGCTAAACTAAGCTGAAATCGAAAAAGTGTTATACTACATTTTCGACTTATTTTTGCATGTAGAATCTGATAGCCTAGAGCCTGATAGCCGCTAGAAAAACAACTACACAAATTGTTCAATTTCAAAAAATTGTGGTTTTAGGCTAATTTTCGTTGTAGACAATTACCAAGAAATTATGTTTTTTGTCGATAACTCGGTTATCCTATGACCTACTGAAACTACAAAAAAGCATTTTGTCTGTCGTTAAAAAAGAAAAATATTTTGTCTCTTGTAATTTTTTTGTAAAGTTAACGGTTTTAAAGATATTCCACGTTAAAAATTTGTAACGGCCGCCATTTTGAAAATTATAAAAATAAATTCTTTGCGTTTGGTACACTTGTTAATCGTAACATATAAAATGCTTATTGCAAATTTGAAGTCGATATCTTATCTATTTCCAAAGTTACAGTGAGTTTTTGTAAAAAAACAAAATGGCGGATTACGGCTAAACTAAGCCGAAATCGAAAAAAATGTTATACTACATTTCGACTTATTTTTGCATGTAGAATCAGGTCCTGTATAGCCCATCACACATTTTTGTAACACCCTGTATATTACTTCTCAAAGGTATTTTTTGTCTCTAAGCGATATCACCTTTAATTCTTTATCAAAATTATTTATTCAAGCATCATTTTAAAGCTTATGTTCCCCGCTATTGACGAAAAATATACAAACAGCTTAAAATTTATGTTTTCGTTACAAAAATTTATTAAAAATCTTTTATATTATATTTCAAATGGTTCCTAATAAAAGGCGCCATCTATTAACAATATGTTCAACTAACATGACAGCTATTACTTAGATTGTTTACATTCTATATGCAAGTGTAATCCATCACATAAATCAATCAAATTAAACCAACGTAAATAAATAAATTTTATTTACTTAATTAAATCAATGTATAGGTAAGTACTCCTAACTTGCGAAGTATTCGTCTGTTTCAAATAGTATTTTGTTATTAACGCCACAGTGATAATCAGAACATGTTAACATATACAGGGGTGGAGAAAAGTCCCGGAACGGGTTAATATTTTTTTAATCGTTACAGATGGAACTATATAACTTGGTACACTGTTCCTGGGCATAAAACACTATTTTACCACAATTTCAATGAGCCGCTACCACTTCGGGGTGACGGCCCACAAGGAGTCAGAAGAAAATCTTAAATGAGAGCGTGGGTTGAGTTGTACGCAAAATTAAAGGTTTAATTTAGTAGAATACAATGCCGCAAATCCGACTTCAAAAGGTACACCCTAAACAAAATAGCGGCCCCAAAGTGTTGAAATAAATCGACATAAAGTTGCTAATATGTTAACAGAGTGTACCAAGTTATAACTACTCGCGCTATAACTTTGCACTTGGGATTTTTGGAGTTTAATGTGAAAATGGTATCGGCAACGTCGCACTGTTGAGACGAGCGGATGTGTCTTATCGCGCTGACTCACAGGTGCACTTCCTGAGGAGGCTCCTTCGAAATTGCAAATTATAATTTTTTTCTTCTGATACATTTTTTTAATATTTCTTATCATAACATGTTTGGTCATACTTTGCTGATAATAAATATCTAAAATGTATTAAAATTGGACAATTATAAGTATTATTTATAGATGTACAGGGTGATTCAGTAAAGCGTAGCGGGCTATGCAGATTCAGATTCTACATGCAAAAATAAGTCGAAAATGTAGTATAAACTTTTTTCGATTTCGGCTTAGTTTAGCCGTAATTCGCCATTTTGTTTTTTTACAAAAATTCACTGTAACTCTGGAAATATATAAGATATAAAGTTCAAATTTAGAATAAGCATTTTATCTGTTACAGTTAACAAGTATACCAATCACAAAGAATTTATTTTTATAATTTTCAAAATGGCGGCCGTTACAAATTTTTAACGTGGAATATCTTTAAAACCGTTAACTTTACAAAAAAATTACAAGAGACAAAATATTTTAATTTTTTAACGACAGACACAATGTTCTTTTTGTAGTTTCAGTAGGTCAAAGGATAACCGAGTTATCAACAAAAACATAATTTCTTGGTAATTGTCTACAACAAACAAAATTAGCCTAAAATCATATTTTTTTTTAAATTTAACAAAGTGTTTAGTTAATTTAGTAGCGGGCTATGCAGATTCAGATTTTACATGCAAAAGTAAGTCGAAAATGTACTTATAACATTTTTTGATTTTGGCTTAGTTTTGCCGTAATCCGCCATTTTGTATAAAAAAAATCAATAACTCAAAAGCCCTTGGAGATATTTATATGAAACTTGGTATACACTTTAACTCTATAGCTATAAACATTTTCCAAAAATATCTTTGATCAGACTCAATAAATTTCAAAATGGCGGACATTTAAATTTTTTAAAGTCAAATTCCATGAAAACCAGCAACTAGAACAAAATTTTAATAGACACTAAATTTGAAACCCTTTTCATTTCAAATCGAATGACACTTTAATTGCAAAAATTGGTTAATAAATATCAATATGGCGACCATTTAACAATTTTAAAGAAATATTCCATTAAAACTTGGGACTAGAAAAACTCCAAATTGTTCAATTTTATTTATGTTTTATTACAAATTAAAAGACACCTTAATCGTTAGCATTGGTTTACAACTATAATTAATGATTTAACTATGTACAGTTTAACAGCAATTTAAAAAAGAGCTTCAACAGAAATGAAAAGGGCTTCAAATTTAGTGTCTAGTAAAATTTTGTTTTAGTAGCTGGTTTTCTTGGAATTTGACTTAAAACTTTTTAAATGTCCGCCATTTTGAAATTTAATGAGTCTGATCAAAGATATTTTTGGAAAATGTTAATTTTTCCGCAAAACGATCACAATATTTACCCTTTTTCCAATACTATTAGTTGTCTGATTACAAATATTTTTATATGTTATTTCTTGTTAGAAAATTATCTTTAAGATGCAAAATCATAATGAACTTTTCATTAAGTTTTGAAGAAAAAGTTTAATTTTTACTAGGAGCCTAGTTGTGAGTCATCGTCCAACCGGATACGTGTAATAAGTGGGATGTGGTAGCGAGCCGACCCGCAGCGTTGCCAAACTGTGCAAGTCCCAAGTGAAAAGTTATCGCGCGCGGGGTATATGGTTCCATCTGTAACGGTTAAAAAAATATTAACCCGTTCCGGGACTTTTCACCACCCCTGTATAACTCGAAGGTGCTGAATAGCTGCCTGCGTGTACGAAATATATTAGTATAATTTGTTTGTACCCCAGTTCCAGCCACGGTCACGCGCTGCTTTGTTCCTCTCGTAGAATAAAAACATGCTTTGCGAGTTTGCACCCTGACCTTGTTAAAAATCTTCCATGTGGATTTAAACCGACCACCTTTATTGTATTTTACATTTATGGTATGATCGATTCGTATGCCTATATTATTAAATTATGTTCAGAGTGTTGGTCTTTTCACTAACCAGTGCGGAGCTAAATGTCATACCCATGTCCAAATGTCTCCGTCAGAGGAGGACTAAGAGTCTGTAGCGTACCTAAAGTACAGCCGGAACCCTTCGTCCTTCCCAACGCAAATCAGATAATTAATGTTTATGATCTTCTGAGGACCCAGATTCATCTAGCCGTTTGTCCTTATACCCATTTTTACACATTATGTTATGATACATTAGAAAAACTTTTACATAAGAAGCAAGATTTTACTAAAAATATTAAAAAAAAATACTTCAGTGGCACTTTTAAATAAAATACGGAACAACCTTTTCTCGATTATATAGAATAGGGATACCTCTGCATGCTCCACACGCCAACCCCCAAAAGAACCTTCTAAAAACATATGTTATGTTTTATTTATAATAAAGGTGTATGATTAATAATAACCTCAAAACTAAGATGGTAAATAATGTTAAATGTTCAACTTAAATTATTTCTTATATTTTACTAGCTGACCAACAATTGGGGAAGGTTTCTCTTTCATGAAAAGTGGATGTGAAAATAGATTTTTTGTTACCCTTCTCATTACAACATATGTATAATACTAGCTGACCCATACGGCGTTGCCCGTGGTGGTTGGTATTTTCAGTCTTTTCAACGTAATTGTATTATTTTTAAGTGTTCAGTCAGTCAGTGGTATTTGGCTTTTATATATATAGATCTTAAATAATAAAAGCACTATTGTCATAATAATAAAAGATCTGAAATTATGGTTTTAGTAACTTTCATCCCCCAAACCCCTCCTAAAATGTCGAATTTTTCATACCCTTTCTTAGTGAGCACTTATGGCCCTAGAGGAAGCTACATACCAAATTTAATTTCAATCCGTTCAGTAGTTTTTGAGAAATCGTGATGAGTGAGTGAGTGGTATTTCGCTTATATATATATATATATATATAACAGCAGTTACAATAATGGTTAAAAGAACCAGCAAGGCTCAGGTCTAGACTTTAAAACTCTAACCTAAAAGCTAGAAATACAAAAATAATTGCTTCAAATTTTGAAATCAGCTGTTAATGGAAATATTGGAGCAAACAGCTATATTATCTGTTATTTTATTCAATTGGTTGCTATGGTAATAAATGTAAATACATATGTTGGTTTATCATTCTAGGCCTAACCTAAGAATTTTTTCCGACTAAATTTACAAATATTGAAATAAAAAAGGATATTATCGAAATTAATTATAGCCTATGTTACTCAGGGATAGTGTAGCTTTTTATTAGTAAAACTATTTTTTCAATCGGTACAGTAGTGCCAGAGATTACCCCCTGCATACAAACAAACAAAAAAACAAACTTTACCTCTTCACACGAAACGCTTTTGTGTGAACTTAATCGTGGTTTATCCGCCTGTGAATATTTCACGTTGGTCTGTGCGGTCCTTTAAAAACTAATCAAACATTTCAAACCACGCCAGATTTCTCTTGGTCAATTTCAATCTTTCCTCAGATCTCTATAAAAAAACTAAAGTGGAAAGACATAGATGACATACCTTGAAAGCAGTTCGTGGAATCTTACCTGGGTTATAACCAAGACAGCTGAGCGGAGACCCACACACCCTCACAGTGGCTACGGAGGCTCCCGTCTCTGCATTGAGAACGACCAAATGTCCTTCTGTCGATCCCGCGGCCAGAGCTACGCCGAAAGGATGAAAACTTAACGACACACACTCGTACGCTATCTGGAAATGTAAAATTATATAAAGTTATTGAATATTGAACTAACATAACAGTTGTAGAATAGAGAAGGTCTAGCATGAACTGCGGCTTTGAGATGTGCAGTAGACGCGGAGTGGTGGGGTGTCAGAAAGGCTCAGTCTGTTGCCTCGCTCTGAACATAATACTTCGGTCTGGAAGCCCTTGTACGTGTTTTCAATAAATATATTGTCTGTGCGTGGTGTCCATTCCCCTCCAGCGGAAATCGTCCCCACTTGCCTTAATTCTTCCCTCCAGCCCATGCTAAATCTGACGAATTTCTATGGTTCCTCCACGAAACTACCCTACAACTTGAATTGAGTTGAATTGTTCCAGTCATCACTTTTACATTACATTTCTATTTAGTGCTTTGTAGAGAGTCAGATCTTTGACCAGGTATAAAACAAATTTTGCGCAAAACCGAGGTAACAAAAAGAACAGCTTAGCTGTAGGTGCCGCCAAATATTTTGGCAGATGTCCTTAAAAATAGAGATGGCTCGTTCGCGAGTGAACGAATCTAAGAGAATGAGCCGTTGGACTGAATGAGTGATTCAGATTGGGTAACTACCCCAGAACAATACACCTTTGATTGCCATGAGAATAGAGAAGAAATAATTTGCATAGTTATTGATAACCAAAAAAGATTTTTTTGTATAAACAAAATTATAGCTCTTGCGTTTTGATTATTTGAGTTGATGAACACAGGAATACCAACCCCTAAACCAATAAATAGTAATTATTTCTCTCCCATTAAAGTCAGAGAGTGAAAAATTGGTACACTTATTCCATAAACAATAAACGGTACCAGAAACTGGCACATACTTTCTCACAAGCAAATTGTTAAAGAGATTCACTGTGACTTCATAATTGTCTTAAAGTAGGAGAGGGGATACGTTAAAGAAGGAGAGTGACTAATAAATATTATTATTATTAGCTAGAGAGAAATCTATTCCATCGATTTCGAACAAATTTGCACAGAAAATGTCAATTAGTCCTGTATACCGGGTGAGTTTTAAATGCCCCCCCTAATTTTTTCCGCATTTCTTAAGATATCGACTCCCAACCACCGCCGAACATCATTGATTAGTTTATACTTTCTTTTGATGAGCTTCATATTTTTGGCCGCCATCTTGGATCCGCCATATTGGAATGAACTTTTATTTTTTAAATGTAAAGATAAGGTTGTGGCCCATCATTTCAAACTATTTTTTTCCGTAGAACACGATGCCGCAATCGGTGTTTAAATTATCTGCTTTCGTTCTCGAGATATTAAAAATTTTGTAAAAAATATAAATTTTCAAAAATCCCTTGTTTTATTCAATTTTTTTTTTAAATATCGACCCTTTATCATCAGATATCACAGTTTGGTAGTAGCTTATAGATTTTTATTAAGTTATAAATGTTTACTGCCATCTTCAGTTTCGCAGAGAAAAGTTGTTAATACACTGAAATCAAACAAATTTACTGAAGATGGCAGTACAAGTATAGTATAGTACTTATACTATACTATATATTTTTTTTTCTTTGGTGTGGCTAATATAGTATAGTGTGAAAGTAAAAGTAACTATCCTGTACGACAAATGTAAATTCCACCAACTTCCTACAAGCTAGAGGGCTGAAATTGTGTACGTATTATTCTTAGGTGATATATAGGAAAGGAACAACTTTTGCCTATCGATTATTTGAGTGTAAATAGTGAAACGGAAAACTACCCTTAAATATAAATAATTCGTGCACTTGCTATGAAGCCAGAGACATTTATTTAGATTTAGTAAATAAAAAACAATTACATTTAGATTTGCATCTAAGAGGTACAATTTTTCATATCTTATATTTTATGTAAAATGTACTCACACATGTGAAATACACATCACAACCTGATTTATAATTTTACGTTTGTTCGTAGAATAACTGACATAACATTCGTAGAATATAGAAGGTCCTAGCATGAACCACGGCCTTGAGATGCGCAGTAGACTCGGAGTTGATTCGAGTGGTGGAGGGTCAGAGAGGCTCAGTCTGTTGCCGCGCTCTGAACATAACACTTCGGTCTGGTTATAATCAGTTATGTGAGTAACAAATTGATCTGAAATATTTGTTCTAAATTGTATGAGGCTGGTCTCAATATCCAGCCGATAGCACAGTTATAGTTTAAAATAAATAATATTGTTTTGGTGTATTTTAAAGAAAGAAAATCTTAATAATTTAGGCATTGGACAGAGTGGAAAATTGATAAATAATATTGTGCGAGCAAAGTGTTCACTGGGAAGGGTCTCCTCTAGTAACGGGTGTTTCAAAAAGAACGCAGCCCTATTTTTGATGGTGTGAATTTATTACTTAAAAAAATTAATGTAACATTATACAGGGTGTATCAGTAAGAAATGGAAAGAATTGCAGGACGTGTTTTACTGGTGAAAATAATGAAAAAAGTTCCTATAAACATAGGTCCGAAAACGCTTCGTTTTCCAGATATCCGCCATTTTGTTTTTTGTACAAAATAATTCATATCTAGAGAACGGTTTGACTGATTGAGTTCAAACTTTGCATGAAGTTTAAGCTGTCAATGATATACCTCAAAACAAATAAACGATTAAATCCAATCATGAGTTTCAAAATGGCGGCTGTTTGAAAATTTTAAACCTAAATTACTCCAAAACCGTACATTTTATCGAAAAATGTCAAGACACCTTTTTTGTAGCCCTTTTGATTCCCTATCGGATGGTGTAACTGCCAAAACAATCGGATGAAGGATAATAGCTAAGTTAAAAGGTAATGACAACAAATGTCCATACAATATTGTAGTATTTACTGTGTTTGTATAGGATGCCGAGTTGAACAAACCAATTAGTACACATAACTTAACTGTTATCCTTCATCCGATTCTTTTGACAGTTACACCATCCGATAGGGAATCAAAAGGGCTACAAAAAAGGTGTCTAGACATTTTTCGTTAAAATGTACGGTTTTGGAGTAATTTAAGTTTGACATTTTCAAACATGCCATTTTGAAACGCATGATTGGATTTAATCGTTAATTTTTTTTGAAGTATATCATTGACAGCTTAAACTTCATGCCCAGTTTGAACTCAATCAGTCAAACCGTTCTCTAGATATGAATTATTTTGTACAAAAAACAAAATGGCGGATATCTAGAAAACGAAGCGTTTACGGACCTATGTTTATAGGAACTTTTTTCATTATTTTCACCAGTAGAACACGTCCTGCAATTCTTTCCGTTTCTTCCTGATACACCCTGTATAATTATAAGATATTAAAATTACCATAAATGTTCAAAATGACTTCCTCCGTTAGCAACGCAGGTTCGGACACGCTTCACAACATTTGTATCCACTTTTCGTAGTGTTTGCTCAGAAATGTTTGAAATCTCACTTTCAATGTTATCCTTCAATTAGTAAAGTGTATGAGGATTGTTTGAAAAAAACCTTACTCTTTAAAACCCACTTAAATAAAGTAATAGGTGTATCCACAACGCTGTTTCTAACCACGCTTACAATTAATTAAAAATAGCAATGTAGTGGCGTTACGGCAGCTCTCCACCTGGGTATTGTTATCATCAGTGTTGCCAACGCCAGGAAAATATCCCTACAACTTACTTGATCTTACATCACTGTTACTTTCAGATTCTTTTTTTTTTTGTATTTTTTCGTATAATTGTATTTTGTATATTTTTCCGATGTAGCGGTTAAGGAAAGCTTTAAAATGATGCCTCATTCATGTAATTTGATGATGTATTAAGGAAGTTATGGCGTACCGACAAAAAATAACCTTGAGAAATAATATATGTGATTTATAAACAGACACGATATTGTTGACTCATTAGGTACTGAAGAATTGGGGAAATTGTAACTGGAACTCGTCTTTTACTCGTTTGTAAGATTTATACGCACAATAAGTCTCAATAGTAAACACACGATAATCCCTGAAAAAAGACATACTTGAAAATACACCGTCACTACAGAGACAAATAATTCGACCACGCAGCTGAACCGCTGACGTGAGTTGAGCAAATTTCCAAAATTAATTTTATAGGCCTATGTCTTAGGGTTTCAACCAACAATTTGGGAAATAGGTCTATTCACGACGGTGCTGAATAGGTGTAAAAATGGTTCGCACGCCATTCTGCATATTGGGAGTATCTTCAATACACAAAGGATTGCGTGCTTCGCACGCCAACCCCCGTAATGGGCGTATCTTCAATACACAATGCATTGCGTGCTTCGCACGCCAACCCCACGGTAGAATCCACCACATGGCTTTGAACCGGGTACTTCTATAATATTTTACGTTTTGATCGATTTTGGGGGAACCAAGCGAGCTATAACGTAAAAAAACAAAATGTGCAGAATAACATCCCACATTTATATTTGTAGAGCAAAGTCTAAAAAAAATTCTTTATCGTAGGAAAAATCTAAAAAAATAGTTACTTCCGGTCAAAAAAAAAGGGCTTCCGGTTGTTGGATTATTTGGCTAACAAACTCGTCCGAGCGACGTAGACCGGTACATGTGTACCGAATTTGAACCAAATCGGACTTAAAATGCGGTCGCTAGAGTGCGAACACAAATATATATATATATGATTTTTAACGACACCCCAAAACGTGTTCTGAGGACCACGATCGGTGCTGATTTGCTACTCCCGACCTTGGGTCTTACCATAAGGGCCATTGCATAGCTCATTTTTTTCTATGGAAATTCGCTAATGAATACTGGAATAGCACTAGTACATTACAATAACACATGACGGTCAACAACGAGAATAGTTTTGCCAACTGACATTTGGGGAAGAAAAAAATTACCTACGAGTAACTTATACCTTCTTAAACTTCGGGTTGCACCCTTTTTGAAACACCCGTTATAATAAAGCATTTTAGTTCAGTATATGAGTGTACCCGATTAAACCTCCACTGCGACATAACTAATCATTACTGGTTCAGTTACAGAATACAATACATCACCTGTGTACTCCAGATGAGTTTATGTTTCCTCCACAAGGCAATGTTCTTGTCGTGGCCGGCTGTTGCAAACAGTTCATCATCAGGATGGACGGCTAGACCTTCCAGCAGGCGACCGTGACCAAACACAACCTGCAGGCATGGTTCAAATATAAGCATAACGTTGACAAAGCTCATCCTAGATTAAACAATCGACATGCTTCTGCTATCAAAAGTTTCTGATTTTGAGTTTCATGTTGGACAGCCTTTTCAATAAACGGTACCAGGAACTGGCACATACTTTCTCACTAACATATTTAAATTACTAAACAGATTCACAGTGACTTGTAGGGTGGGGTAGGAGAGTTTTTTTTATTAAAGTTGGAGATTAACTAATAAATATTATTATTATTATCTAGAGAGAAAACTATTCGATCGATTTCAAACAAATTTGCACCAAACACGTCAATTAGG
>JAGFPH010010221.1:12447-28059 GCA_018207615.1 Philaenus spumarius
TCCAAGAAGTTTTTCTTGTCCATCTCCTGTAACTAATATAGGTAGACGGTCAACTGTTTCAGTACCAACAATTTCAGGCAGTATCTTACCATCCCAGTGAACCACAAGAGGTTGATCAGGTCGAAAACCCTCTTTTATATTTTCAGCTAACTCTTTTCTTGCCTTTTTCCTCTCTCTTCGTATTTTCCTCTCTCTTTCAATACGGGAATTATGCAAAAATCTGTTCACTTTGGTAAACTTTAGCAGCAGTGAGCACCATCTTCCTGTTGGATTATAAACCTGAAATTCTTTTCAACATTATATTAGAGGTTATTATAATAAAATAAAAGGGTGCCTAGTGATGTACCATCAAACTGGAAACATATCTAAAATTGTAATTTTGTGCGAAAATTGGCAATTTGCGTTATTTTAAGAGGCATTGAGCACCAGTAGGTGTAAAAATCTAAAACTTTTACAACATCATATTAGAGGCAAGTCTAAAAAAATAAAAAGGTGCCTAGAGCTGTAAAAAATAAAAAATGTTTTTGGACCACCCTAGTACGGATTAGAATGGAATTTGGTATGTAGCTTCCACTAGGGCCCTAGGTGCTCGCTAAGAAAGGTTTACAAAAAATTTTAGGGGGGTTTGGGGGTTCAAAATTACTAAAAATCCCCATAAGAAATAAATAGTGTATTTCTTGGAATTTAAGGTAAAAACAGTTGGTACTTGGTGAAACTCCATAATAAGGATAGAAATAACCAAATGGTAAATTTTCACAATTATAATTTATTACTGAGCAACATATGTTTCGCCGTTAGGCATCATCAGGCTACTAAATTGAAATACAGCAAGTACCTTAAAACTAACATACAAACAAAAATAGAAGGAGTGGGAGTGTCAATGGAACTGACCAGGATGGGCAAATGGAATGTGGCCTAGGTAAACAAAGGTGTGGTTACATACTGGGTTTTAACAAGGGGGATGAATTGAGACAAATTTGGTCATTTAAGTTAGAAGTATGATTTTTTTAAACAGATCCATTAATTTCCAGACATTCTAGATTATTTAATTTCCTACTTTTTTCATCCATATGTAATAACTTTACATTTATTTTTGGGTTAAATGTATGTCCAGTTTTGCAGTAAATGATTGGCAAAATTGGAATTAGATTTGCCATACTTCCAGCTACTAATGTGTTCCTTAATTCTAGTATTAATGAATCTACCTGATTGTCCTTCATATTCACAACCACAATCTCCACATGAAATTTTGTAAACTCCGCTATAATATACTGTCTAATCTTTCCCTTTTGTCTTTGTTATTGACAATTAATCTCCCTACATTATTTGAACAGTAAAAGGCTTGTTTATATTTACTCCTATCTATTATTACTTTATTGATTTTATAACTCACATTGTTGATAAATTTAATTCTGCAGTATTTCATTTTCTCATTACTATCACAATTGGCAGTATACAATGAATGACCAATCTTAAGTTTCTGTTTTTTGTTCAAAATAGTATCTATTTATTTTACACTATAGCCATTATTGATAGCAATTTGCTTAATGGTATTCAATTCAGTATAGAAATCTGTAGGGGACAAGGGTAAAGTAACCAGTCTATGAATCATAATGTAAAAAGCTGCGTGTTTGTGACTGATAGGATAATTAGAATAATTCGACCACGCAGCTGGACCGCTGACGTGAGTGAGAAAATTTCCAAAATTAAGTTTATATGCCTATGTTTTAGGGTTTCAACCAACAATTTGAGAAATAGGTCTACTGACGAAGGTGTTGAACAGCTGTTTGTGTGTACGCAATATATTAGTAGAGTTTGTTTGCGCCTAGTGGCCTTGCGAGTTTGCACCACTTGGCTTTGAACCGGGTACTTTTATGGTATTTTACGTTTTGGTCGATTTTGGGGGAACTAAGCGAGCTATAAGGTCGCGTAAAAAAACAAAATGTGCAGAATAACATCCTACTTTTTTATTTTTAGAAAAAACTCAAAAAAAGTTTTATTCTCGTAGTAAAAATGTCAAAAAATAGTTACTTCCGGTCAAAAAACGTACTTCCTGTGGTTGGATTTTTTTGGCTAACGAACTCGTCCGAGCGACGTAGACAACCAAGATGTGTACCAAATTTGAACTAAATCGGACTTAAAATGCGGCCGCTAGAGTGCGAACACATATATACATACATATATTATATATATATACATATATATACTGTATATACATATATATATATATATGAATTTTAATGACACCCCAAAACGTGTTCTGGGGACCATGATCGGTGCTCATTTGCTACTCCCGACTTTGGGTCTCACCATAAGGGCCACTGCAATAGCTCATTTTTCCTATGGAAATTCGCTAACTAGCTGGGATGACAGCATCATTATAAGTAGGTTTCCTAAATATATTAAAATAATGGTTACTGTTTTTGATACTAATGTTTAGGTCTAGAAAGTTTATATTCTCCCCGACTTCCATAGTGAATTGAATACATTTATTTACTGAGTTGATTAAGTTTAAAAGAGAATACAGTTGTCTGGAAGTATCATTAAACAAACATATAACATCATCTACGTAGCGATACCAATATATAATCTTAGCGAACAAGGGATTATTGCTGTTGAATATTAAACTTAAAACAATTTTGATCCACACAAGTGTATAATACATTTTTTAACTGATCAGCATACTCTTTTTCACAATTGGCATCTAGTAGCATTTCATGTATGATGTTTTTACACTCAATAATTGGGATAGGCTTTTTACATCAAAAGATACTAATTTTGAGTTCAATGGTACTTTTACATTTATGATTTTATTGACTAAATTTAATGAATCCTTAATACAAAATTTAGATTTAGATTATAGTAGTTGGAAGTAAGGTAAATCTAATTCCAATTTTGATAATCATTTATTGGAAACTGGACATACAATTACATATGGAAGAAAAAAGTAGAAAAATAAATAATCTAGAATGTCTGGAAATTAATAGACCTATTTTAAAAAAATCATACTTCTAAATGACCAAATTTGTCTCAATTCATCCCCCTTGTTTAAAACCCATTATGTAACCACACCTTGCCCTTTCCTTGTTTACCTAGGCCACATTCCATTTGCCCATCCTGGTCAGTTCCATTGTCACTCGCACTCCTTCTACTTTTGTTTGTGTGTTAGTTTTAAGATACTTGCTGTATTTCAATTTAGTAGCCTGATGATGCCTAAAGGTGAAACATTGTTGCTCAGTAATAAATTATAATTTTGAAATTTTAAAATTGAGTTATTTATATCCCCAATAAATAGTGTAATATATTATTTATTAATATTTTTTGTTTGTTAATATACATTTAACTTTGATTTGTCAATCCGCGCAAAGCCGGATCGTGCCAGCTATTATAATATATAACACTCTAGATGTTTGCCTTTTCCGTTGATTTCTGTTTGTTTGCTTTTACCTAACCTAAAAAACTGTTGTGAAGAATAATTATTACCTGATTAGGAATTTTCAAAGTTGGTTGCTATGGAAAAAAACATTCTTAAGAAACATGTTTTGGTTGGTCCAATATAGGCCTAACCTAAAATTGTGTTAAGCTTTTGATCAAAATTAGCTATTTCATTAGCGATTTTCCACAGGAAAAATGAGCTATTGCAGTGGCTCTTATGGTGAGACCCAAGGTCGGGAGTAGCAAATGAGCACCGATCATGGTCCCCAGAACACGTTTTGGGGTGTCATTAAAATTCATATATATATGTATATATGTGTTTGCATCCTAGCGGCCGCATTTTAAGTCCGATTTGGTTCAAATTTGGTACACATGTTGGTTGTCTATGTGGCTCGGACGAGTTCGTTAGCCAAAAAAATCCAACAACCGGAAATACGTTTTTTGACCGGAAGTAACTATTTTTTGAGATTTTTATTAAGAGAATGAAATTTTTTTAGAATTTTTTCTAAAAATATAAATGTAGGATGTTATTCTGCACATTTTGTTTTTTTCCGCTACCTTGTAGCTCGCTTGGTTCCCCCAAAATCGACCAAAACGTAAAATACCATAAAAGTACCCGGTTCGAAGCCAAGTGGTGCAAACTCGCGAGCCCACTAGGCGCAAACACATTCTACTAATACATTGCATACACACAGACAGCTGTTCAACGCCTTCGTGAGTAGACCTATTTCCCAAATTGTTGGTTGAAACCCTAAAACATAGGCATATAAACTTAATTTTGGAAATTTGCTCAACTCACGTCAGCGGTCCAGCTGCGTGGTCGAATTATTTGTAATATGTAGGAAGAGATGTTTCCTGAAAATAATTTGACCACGCAGCTGAACCGCTGACGTGAGTTGAGCAAATTTCCAAAATTAACTTTATATTCCTATGTTTTAGGGTTTCAAGTTTCAACCAACAATTTGGGAAATAGGTCTATTCACGACGGTGCTGAATAGCTGCAAAATGGTTCGCACGCCATTCCGCATATTGGGAGTATCTTCAATAAACAATGCATTGCGTGCTCCGCACGCCATTCCGATTTTTGGGAGCATCTTCAACACACCAAACATTGCGTGCTTCGCACGCCAACCCCCGAATTGGGAGTATTTTCAATAAACAATGCATTGCGTGTTTCGCACGCCAACTCCCACGTATTGGGAGTATTTTCAATACACATTGCATTGCGTGCTTCACACGCCAACCTTCGTCTTGGGAGTATTTTCAATACACAAAATCGAATCCACCACATGGCTTTCAACCGGGTACTTGTTGGTTGTCTACGTCGCTCGGACGAGTTCGTTAGCCAAAAAAATCCAACAATAGGAAGCACGTTTTTGACCGGAAGTAACTATTTTTTAGATTTTTCCTACGAGAATGAATTTTTTTTTAGGGGTTTCTACAAATATAAATATAAATGTAGGATGTTATTCTGCACATTTTGTTTTTTTACGCGACTTTATAGCTCGTTTGGTTCCCCCAAATCGATCAAAACGTGGAAGTACCCGGTTCAAAGCCATGTGGTGGATTCTACCGTGGGGTTCGCGTGCGAAGTACGCAATGCATTGTGTATTGAAGACACTCCCAATATACGGAATGGCGTGCGAAGCACGCAATGCTTTGCGTATTGAAGATACTCCCAATATGCGGAATGGCGTGCGAAGCTCGCAATGCTTTGCATATTGAAGATACTCCTAATATGCGGAATGGCGGGAGAAGCACGCAATGCATTGCGTATTGAAGATACTTCCAATATGCGGAATGGCGTGCGAAGCACGCAATGCTTTGTGTATTGAAGATACTCCCAATATGCGGAATGGCGTGCGAAGCACGCAATGCTTTGTGTATTGAAGATACTTCCAATATGCGGAATGGCGCGCGAACCATGTTGCAGCTTTTCACCACCGTCGTAAATAGACCTATTTCCCAAATTGTTGGTTGAAACCCTAAAACATAGGCCTATAAACTTAATTTTGGAAATTTGCTCAACTCACGTCAGCGGTTCAGCTGCGTGGTCGAATTATTTTCACTAGTAGAACGCGTCCCGTAATTTTTTTTCATTAGTAGTCTCTCAGTTTCTTCCCGTTATCATTCTATAAGCATTTATTGTACGTTTTGCCCTAAACACTGTTTATTATTTTCAACGTGACTGTAGGCCTATAAAAATACATCGATGTAAATTATATTTGTATATGTCTTCCACAACGCCATCAAGTCTGATTATAGAAGGATGCAGTATGTGTGCCAATCTAACGATGTGTATCTCTTTGCATGTTGAACGTCGAAGCGACGCTACGATTAAAACTTTTACTGTAATTTTACCTGTTTGCGAAGAACACGAGTTGAAAGTAAGACCAAACTAATCGCACAACGAGGATCCGGTTTTTAAGTCGTACTTATGTGATTAAATAAGAACTACTTCTATGCACCATCTGCTGTTGTTATTTTGTACAAGATGTTTTAATTGCACTTTCTTCGGTACGAGGGCGTGGTTCACGCGTGATTGTTTACTGGAGCGATTGAAGTTCGCGGCAATATTTCGCAACGAATTTTCTACAGACATGGGTCAGGAAGAATTTACTGTGTACCGTTTGTCAGCCATTTTGTGGGTTTACCAAACACATTATATCTTTGGAAGTACGCGAGTTATTGAGTGAATATTTTTCGTACGAAATGCTGCGATAACGTAAAAATTTACCAGACAACCAAAAATTTATTTCGTATATTTTCTAAATTTGGGACGTTTAAATTTGTTGTCTCGGTTATTAACATTAAAAAACAGTTTAGGTTTATGAACTTTTTTCTTTAATGAGAAACGTAACGGGGTTTTTTATGTGCGTCAGTTGTCGGTAACTGAGTTGTCGATTAATACTGAACATATAATTTTTCGGTAATAGTCTACAACACCCAACGAGATTGAACTGAAATAGTAACGAATTTTTCGTAAATTTTTGCAGTTGCTGAAACGAAATTATAGGTAGCTCACACTAATGAGTTGTTTACACAAAAATCGGATTTTAAAGTTAATAATTACAATTATCAATTATTTTTTTGCTCATTCAGTTTTGAATATTGCATTTTGTTAGTTGTTTTATACTTTTTTACTTAATTCGTATATTTTGTTGGTTGCATTGTTTATTTCTTTTTTCATTGTTGTTTTATTTGTAATTGTTTTGTTTATTTGCTCTTTGTGCTTTTATATTTTGTGTTGTATTGTTTGTTTGATATTTTGAACTTATTTTATTTAATTGCTTCTGTTATTTGTTTTTATTTATTTAAGTATCTTAGTTTTATTATGTTGGTTTTATTGTTTGTTTTATTTTGTTAGTTGAGTTGTTATCTAATTTTTACTTAGTTTGGTCTGTTGGTTGTGTTTTTTCATTTCGGTTTTTGTATCCCTGCTTGATTTTTGTACGCTTATTTAGATGGTTGTGTTGATACTTAGCTATTTTTCTATTGTATGTATGCTTGTTATTTTGTACTTATCTGTTTTGTTTTGTTGGTCGTATAGTTTGCTATTTTGTAATATTTGTTTACCTTTGTGTTTTGTGCTGTTTGTTTTTAAGTTTGTTGTTGCTTTTTTTATTTAGTTAGTTTGTTTGCTTTTGTTACTTTGCTCGTTTATTAAAATGTTCCTTTTTTTATACTTAAGCTTTGTTTTGTAATGCAGTTTGATTCACTATTTTTTGGGGTATTTGTTTGTCTGCTTGATTTTTGTACGTTTGTTTGGTTGATTGTGTTGATCCATAGTAATTTTTTTACATATTTTATTTATGTTTGTTATTTTGTACTTATTTGTTTTATTATGTTGGTTGTACGGTTTACTATTTTTAAATATTTATTTAGCGTTATGTTTTGTACTATTTGTATTTTTGTTTTCATGTTTGTTTTTCGTGTTTTTATTATTATGTTTGTTTTTGTTACTTTGGTATTTTATTAAAATGTAATTTTGTTTACTTTAGTTTTGTTTTCTAATATAGTTTGATTAACTATTTTTGTTCATTCAATTCGATTATTTAATTGTTTTTAGTTGACTGCTTTGGTTTTATTTTCGACTTGTTTAGCCAACAGTTTGAACATTACATTATTCACAAATCTCCGTGCAATATACAAGACTATTAGCCGCCTGGTAATAGCTCAGTCGGATTTTCTACAATCACCAAACCGTTTGATTGCCACAAGAAACTGTTCGTGACTCGACGAACGCAACAAGAAATAAATTGACAATCCCATCCGTGTAATCTGATTTGTTAAGTAGCTTACAATCGGTTATTTTGTCCATTGTCACTTTCTACGCTCGCAAACAATCCGTCAACATGTTATATTAAGCTATGTAGGTTAGTTCATCTGGCCTAGTTCAACATATTGTCCGCACTTCACTCTCGCTTCGGCTTTGGAGGAAAGTGGTTAACAAAAAGCTCTTCGAAGATCGCAGTCCTAGTCGGGATTGGGTTGGGTCAGGTGCTGTGTGCGTGACCGCGGTCGCTAAACTTTTTGTAAGCTTTAATTTGACCGGGACAGCGTGCCGTGTGAAATGTGGTGGACGTTAATATGTGTAAAATTAAATTTTCGGACTGGAAATGTTTGAGAGTATGGCGACGTGTTTATGTATGTTCGGTGTTGTTGGTTTTAATGTGTTGTGTGCGAGCAGCTGATTCGGAAGGTGAGATTTTGTTTTAACATTAAGGATATGCTTATGCTTAATATATTTTAATAATTTACTCGGTATCTAATAAATACCACCCGTAAGAAAATTGTCATTCTTATAACATTTCCTACAAAAATCACGAGTTGGAAATTTCAAGCATTTGCTTTAACTAGTTAAGGTTTTGCTTTGTTTTTAAACAATAAAGTTTAAAAAATGTTAAAATTTAATAGCATCTTTTTAAAGTTGCGACAGTTTACTTCAAGCCCATACTTGAAGCCTAGATAAAGTTATACATAACTTACAACTGTGGAAGCTATTGTGAGTCTTTTTCAAATTAAAATTTACCTGGATAGAAAAGTTTTGGAACACGTTTTTCATACACAACTGTGTCTATTTGACGATACTTTTCTGTAGTTAATTCAGTTAAGTTACAACTTTAAACAAATTTTCATATAAAGTAAAAACATGTAATAGAGTTAAATTGCAGTAAAACTCCTATAAAAGCGAACGTTCGTACGTGAGTAGCAAAATAATATAACGCATGTGAAATATCTGTTGGCCAAATTACAGTTATATTTGGGGTTATGTTTACAAGTTCTAACTTAGTAGCATACTATATGCACGGCTTTGAGGTTAGAAATCGTTGAAAACGTATGTATTTTTACAATATTTTTTGTTTACGTCATCTTTGATAGCATGAAAAACAACTTGGGTCCACAAACGTAGCCTACATCTCCCTTTTAAACTATCAAAATCTAGGGATATTGGTCTGAATTGTTGCAATTTCAAAATAAAAAATTTGAGTTTCTGTTAATTTAAAAATATAGGAGGCATATTGCCGATGAAGACTTATGGGAATTTTAATGTTAATTTCTAAATTAATTTATTTAAATGTTAGAGGTCAAAATCGTTGATTTATGTAGGTTTATGATAAGAATGTTCAATCTTTTGTTTTGTTTTCCAAAATTTATTTCAGGTAAAGCATTTAATTGTAGTCTCTGTGGTTGTTTCAAAAATTCCTAATGGCATAATATACCCAGTTAACTTGTTGCTTGTAGGCCTCAGTAGTTTTTCTGAAGGAAGAAGTAAAAAAAAAACATTTTCAACGATTTTTTAATGGCAAAACAAGTCATATAGCGTTTATCTGTATCTTACTACTTTAAATGAGCAATTCTTGTATCTACCTTTGTATCTTTGTATCTGTCGCGATCTCAAAAACGGCTCTAACGATTTTGATGAAAATTTGCATACAGGGGTTATTTGACGTCAGGAATTGAGTGCGCTAGGTCTTGTGTCTTCAAAAACGCGCATAAAGTCTGAAAAATGCGCATAAAATTTAAAATCTGAACTACTTTTTATACCACCTTTCAAGTTACTTAGAAGGCGAATAGCTACAGTTTCTTTTTATACCTCCTTCAAAGTCACTAAATATTCGAATAGATACATTATAGATACAATCCACATGTTGAAAATACTGAACGATGCTCGGTCACCCAGGTACAAACGAGCCAAAGATTAGCGAGAGCCTTTAGAGAGTTTTCCAACTGCGAGCGAAGCGAAGATCTGTGGCCGTAGGCTGAGGCGGGGTTGGGACGCGAAGCGTCCAGGGGCAGAGTACCTAGTATAATATAAAAGAAGAAGTACTGATCGACTGACTGACTGATTAATAATCAACGTACAGCCAAAATATGATAGCTAGAGCTTTATAATTTTCAAGGTACCTTCATATCACTATGCTAGGGTGGCCAAATCATTTCCGAAGAAAACCGGGACGCAACAAGCCGGGCACCCAATTACCCCCCTCCTCTCCCGCAATGTACCCTGGTTTTAAAAATATAAAATATTTGTATTTTTATAGACATTTATGTTTTGTTAATACATTTTGTTAGCCTGATTATAACCTATTGACAAAAACGAGAAATAAATTGTACTATGATTTACTTATTTATCTGTTTAATTAATGATATTTAATTTTTACTATAAAAAAAAGATTATTATAGTTTTTAAAATATTATAACCATGGAATTTTGTATGATTACTTTAATTACTTGAATGATTGTAGATGGGGTTGATTGTTCTTCGAGAAAGAGAAACTGCTTATTATAGTCGTCTTGTTCATGTCTTTGTTCTTTAAAACGTAGTTATAAAATTCTACACAGTCCATTTTGTAGTTGTACAGGAATTTAAACTTTTATACCACCAAAGATGGTGTTCGTATTGTCTCCACAAAATGCCAAACATTTATTTTGATCGAGACAAACATTTCAATAGTATTCAAACAAAATGTTGAAATTTTTTCAATGAAATTCATTATATCGTGTTGTATTTAATCAAGCAAATTAAAAAAATAATAATAATAATTCGACCACGCAGCTGAACCGCTGACGTGAGTTGGGCAAATTTCCAAAATTAAGTTCATAGGCCTATGTTTTAGGGTTTCAACCAACAATTTGGGAATAGGTCTATTCGCGACGGTGCTGAATAGCTGCAAAATGGTTCGCACGCCATTCCGCATATTGGGATTATCTTCAATACACAATGCATTGCGTGCTTTGCACGCCAACCCCCGTATTGGGAATATTTTCAATACACAATGCATTGCGTGCTTCGCACGCCAACCCCTATATTGGGAGTATTTTCAATATACAGTGCATTGCTTGCTTCGAACGCCAACCCCTATATTGGGAATATTTTCAAAACACAATGCATTTCATGCTTCGCACGCCAACCCCCGTATTGGGAGTATATTCAATACACAATGCATGCGTGCTTCGCCTACCCTCGTATTGGAAGTAGTTTCAATGCACCATGCATGCGTTCTTCGCACGCTATTGCGCATAGTGGGATTGTCTTCAATACACAATGCATTGCGTGCTTCGCACGCCATTCTGCTGCTTTGTTTCGGTCGCAGTGGTTTGCATATCGGCCTTTAGCCTCGTAACGGAAGCTGACCAACGATAAAACCCACCTAGTGGATTTGAACCAAGTATTTTTATGGTATTTTACGTTTTGATCGATTTCGAGGGAACCAAACGAACTATAATATTCCGAAGAAGTTTAATTTTAGTACGAAATAAACGGTACCAGAAAGTGGCACATACTTTCTCAAAAACATATTTAATTTATTAACACGTTCACTGTTAAGGACGCACATGTGAGCTTGACGCTGAACACTATGAGAAGCGGCCGACGCATAGTGCATTGCACGCCAACCACCGTATTAGGAGTATTTTCAATACAAAATGCATTGCGTGCTTCGCACGCCAACCCCTGTATGTAACCCCAACTGTGACTTAATTGTGTTAAAGTAGGAGACCGGATAGTACTTTAAAGTAGGAAAGTAACTAATAAATATTGTTATTATTAGCTAAAGAGAAAACTATTCAATCGATTTCGAACAAATTTGCACCAAATTTGTCAATTAGGCCTATATAGATGCAAGAACAAAGGTTTTGAAAAATTTTGAAAACAACCCACTTTTTGGCCAAAAAGCCTGAAAAATCAGATATTATTATTATTATTAGGCCTACTAGCTAAACGAGAATTTTTTGAAAGATGCGGTTTTTGTCATATGGTAGGGTACATTAAAGGCTACAAATAAGCTAAATTTTATCAAAATCGTTAGAGCGTTTTGTTTATAAAAAAAAAATAATAACTGACTTTTTGGTGGTTTTTGGCCAAAAAGGAGGTTGTTTTTCGTGCATCTATACAGGTCTAATTGACATGTTTGGTGCAAATTTGTGCGAAATCGATGGAATAGTTTTCTCTCTAGCTTTGTATACATACAGACAGACATACAGACCGAAATACAGACAGACATTTTGTAAAAACCACTTTTTTGGACTCAGGGGGAAATAGTGGTTGGACTCAAAGCGGATATTTCCACAAAAATCAGATATTATTATTATTAGTTAAATGAGAATTTTTTGAAAAATGCGGTTATTTGCATATGGTAGAAGGGCTACAAATAAGCTAAATTTTATCAAAATCGTTAGAGCCGTTTTTTTATAAAAAAAATAATAACTTTTTTTTTGGGCGGTTTTTTGCCAAAAAGGGGGTTGTTTTTCGCAAGTTATCAAAACCGTTTTTCGTGCATCTATATACAGGCCTACTAGACATGTCTGGTGCAAATTTGTTTGAAATCGATCGAATAGTTTTCGCTCTAGCTTTGTTTACAGACAGACATACATACAGACTACAGACATACAGACAGACATTTTGTAAAAACCACTTTTTCGGACTCAGGGGGTCCCAAAACGGATATTTCCACAAAAATCTCAACATTGTTTTTTTTTTGCGATCACTATACTTTCTCTATAAGTTACTATAGTATAGTGAGAAAGTAAAATTGCAAAAACAAATAAAATTCATAAAGTGCTCACTGTTGTTGGTTTTTTTTTGGCTAACGAACTCGTCCGAGCGACGTAAGCAATCAACGTATCTACCAAATTTGGACTAAAAACATTTGCGGTCGTTAGAGCGCAAACAAACGTATATATATACAGTTTTTAATGACACCCGTAAACGTGTTCTGAGGACCACGAACGGTGCTCATCTACTAGGCCTACTCCCGACCTTAGCTCCTATGGCAATTCGCTAATAAACGGACATTTTTGGTGAAGTGTGCGTGTGTTGTACCTAGTTAAATCTAGGCCTATACGGCACGCACATACCGACTATACAATTTTTAACACTAGTGGCGGAAAGGGTCATTGAAACTGGTTCTTAATTTTCGATTTCTTATGAGCAAAAACTGGAGGAAAATTATTTTCTAGCGCTTCCCGACAACGGCTAATCAAGTGTGTAAAAGTGGGAAAACATTGATACATTTAGAAACTATATCACAGTACGTAAAAAAAGGACACTTCATAGTTGGTCAACTAGTACGCCCCTACTGAAGAGTGTTGTAACTTTATCTAATCTAACCTACGATAAATTGTTAAAGGTTTTGTGTTGTGTGTTTATTTTAAAATTTTCATTGTGACTTAGTATAAGTGTAACAGTTCACTATCGGTTTATCTGCAGGCCTAACTGAAGATTTTTAACTGTCACAGGCCACACACTATTCAGTTCTAATGACAGACTTCGTCTGCAGATAATGAACTCACAGATTGATAACTGCAGGCAAACTGTACACTCACCATACACTAACAGTTCTGTCGTCAGTTCAGTTCACAGTTTAAAGTGAAATAACGTGTAGTTATGTATCAAAATAAGACAAGAAGTTGCAAAATTGACAAAAGAGAAAAAATAACACTTTTTGGTAAAAGACTTTCTACTTAAAGTTTAATATTTTACTATTTTTAAAGTTTCTAAATTTATTTTTTTAATATCAGAAAATAATTGTAAAATCATTTTTTATTTTCTCACTATACTATAGTATAGAGAAAGTAGGCCTATAGTGATCGCAAAAAAAATCGATGTTGAGATTTTTGTGGAAATATCCGTTTTGGGACCCCCTGAGTCCAAAAAAGTGGTTTTTACAAAATGTCTGTCTGTATGTATACAAAGCTATAGCGAAAACTATTCGATCGATTTCAAACAAATTTGCACCAGACATGTCAAGTAGGCCTGTATGGACGCACGAAAAACGGTTTTGAAAAATTTAAAAAAAACAACCCCCTTTTTGGCAAAAAAACCCAAAAAAAATAACTTATAATTTTTTTATAAAAAACGGCTCTAACGATTTTGATAAAATTTGGCTTATTTGTAGCCTTTAATGTAAAAAAACCGCATTTTTCTACAAATTTTCGTTTAGCTAATAATAATAGATTTTTGGGGTTTTTTCGCCATAAAGGGGGTTGTTTTTCAAAATGTTTCAAAACATTTTTTCGTGCATCTATACAGGCGTAATTGACGTGTTTGGTGCAAATTTGTTCGAAATCGACCGAATAGTTTTCTCTCTAGATAATAATAATAATAATATTTATTAGTTAATCTCCAACTTTAATAAATCACCTCTCCTACCCCACCTACAATTATGAAGTCACAGTGAATCTGTTTAATAATTTAAATATGTTCGTGAGAAAGTATGTGCCAGTTCCTGGTACCGTTTATTTTAATTCAAATAATTTGTTTAGTTTGCTAAAAGAAGTAAAGTTTACACAATTAATTTTAAATTATTTTTTCAAAATTAATAAAATCAGACAAAGCATAATAATTTCCACGCTTATTTGTTAAAGGCCTTGATACAGTGAATTTTTGGTTGACGTTGAACGGAATTTTACTGTCGTCAAACTTGAATTTTAGAAATTCAACTGAATTGTAGATGTGTATTTACGAAATACTTTTATTTTACTTTCCGTAAAGAAGGGTGGATGTTGCCGGTAAATGTCTACACATTCCATAAAAAAGTGATAGATTTCTCCATTTAGTATAAAATAACACTAATTTCACACAAAAATTTAACTGCAGATCAGAACTAAAGTTATTTGTCCACACACACACACGGTTAAATGACAGTCCATCGAAACTGATTATTCAACTTCGGTTTATTGGCCTGCAGTCCGCGGCCAAACAGTGTAGTGAATGGTTACACTGAAACTACTTGTACTTTACGTTTGTTCACACTCGACCTGAAAATGGAGACACGAAGCTCGGAAACGGGTCGTAGAATCAATAACTACAAAAAAGACTGTAGACGGACATCAAGGTATGGAATTATAATAATTATATGGTCTATACAAAACCTGGAGGCATTATAGTGTAATGAACAAATAATATTGTTCCATTAGTACTAAACTCACCGTGTGAAAATTTTTGTATCAGGTAACTCGTACCTGAGGCGGTTTTGCGAATTGCGTGTAAGGTTAGTGGCCCCGATGTTCATTTCATTCACTAGTTATTTGTGAGCGAAGCGATAGATAATTTTAATGAATATAGAAGTAATATAACTTGTAATTATTTTTCACAATGCTATCGTGTTATAAGAAAACCTGCAGGGGTTTCGTTACTCTACATAAAATTAAACGGAGTTTTTTTTGTATAATTAAAATTTAAATTACAAATATATTAATACCCTTGGGGTTGAAAGCATAAAACTTAATACAAATGCAAATTATAATTACATTGTAAATAATTAACACAGCAATTTATTATATTCAAAAATAAATTATAAATCATTAATTTATGTCTTTAAAGTAGACGTGGTTCTCTCAGGACACCGGTGGCTCTCACCCCACCAAAAATTTAGTTTCTCAAATCAAATCAAATATTTTTATTAATCTACTAGCTGGCCCGATCCGGCTTTGCACGGATAGACAAATCAAAGTTAAATGTATATTAACAAAAAATATATTACATCAATACATATATCACACTATGTATTTCTTATGGGGATTTTTAGTAACTTTGATCCCCCCAAACCTCTCCTAAAATTTTTATTTTTTTAAACCCTTTCTTAGCGAGCATCTAGGGCCCTAGAGGAAGCTACATACTAAATTGCATTCCAATCCGTTCGGTGTTTTTTTAGTAACTTTTACCCCCCCCCC
>JAGFPH010010221.1:28159-38208 GCA_018207615.1 Philaenus spumarius
CCCCCCCCTAAGATTTAAAATTTTTGAAACCCTTTCTTATCAGCACTTATGGCCCTAGAGGAAGCTACATACCAAATTTCGTTCCAATCCGTTCTGTGGTTTTGGAGAAATCGTGATTTAGTAACTTTGACCCAAAAAACCTCCCCTAAAATTTCGCATTTTTTGAAAACCTTTCGTAGTGAGCCCCTATGGCCTTAGAGGAAGCTACATACCAAATTTCGTTCCAATCCGTTCTGTGGTTTTGGAGAAATCGTGATTTAGTAACTTTGACCCAAAAAACCTCCCCTAAAATTTAGAATTTTTTGAAAAACTTTCTTAGCGAGCACCTTATACCCCTAAAATTTCGAATTTTTTGAAAACCTTTCGTAGTGAGCCCCTATGGCCCTAGAGGAAGCTACATACCAAATTTCGTTCCAATCCGTTCAGTAGTTTTTGAGAAATCGTGATCAGTGAGTCAGTGGATTTGGCTTTTATATATATATAGAAGATGTACTCACATAATACTCACACAAAAAATAGTCAAACAAACTACCTAAAATAAACTAACACCATACATAAACAACTTGTAAAAACTAAATTAAACTATTTCTTAAAACAAATACCTTTTCCTGAGGAGGGATTGACAAATACAAAACACACAAAAAGAGCCAGTTTTAACTGACTCCTTTTCCGTGTCGTGGAGCCCAGTAATGGGATCGGGTAACATTTATTGCACATCACGACCACAAAATCAAAACGGTACAACACAGGCGAACACTTCCATACACGAGTGAGTACACACACCAACAATGTTCCTACTATATGTTATTCAATTATTGCCCTCAACATAATCAATCGAAAGATCAAGCAGCGAATTTTCATAGGATTAGCTATTCTAGTGGCTTAAGGTCGGGAGTAATGAATGAGCACCGATCATGGTCTCCAGAACACGTTTTGGGATGTCATTAAAAATGTTATATATACATATGCGTGTTTGCGCCGCATTTTAATTCCGATTTGATTCAAATTTGGTACACACGTTGTTCATCTATTGAAGAAAATATATGTGGAGTAGCGGGCCGCGCAGGTAGGGATGTGAGTGTGGAAAGGAGGAAGTGTGTTATGTGTGTCGGGGTGGGGGATTTGAGTGCTGAGTACACTACTACCCAGTCTGTTTTTTACGGCTATGTTTTTAAAAGTGATGTACAATATTTATAAATAATTTTTACAATATTTATAACAATATACATACAATATTTATAACAATATATATACAATATTTATAACAATATATACAATATTTATAACAATTTAATTAAGTTGATTATAGTCCAGAAATAATAAAACACTACAATGTTTTTAGAAAAGGCAGTGTACTAGATAACGCGGCTAACCTCTGTCACCGACTGACTCGCTACGCTGACCTCCACGCTGGTTAGCGCATGCGCATTGGCCGTCCCTGCTTCTGCGCATACAGCCAACCGATTCTTCACATATATTCCTTACTGTAAGTGGCTCGGACGAGTTCGTTAGCCAAAAACATCCGACAATCGGAAGCCCTTTTTTTAAACTAGAAGTACATATTTTTTAGATTTTTACTTGAATGATACTATTTTAAACTAAATTAAATATAGGAGATTATTTCGTTTTTTTGTACGATGTTATAGCTCGTCTGGTCCCCCAAAGTCGATCAAAACGTCAAGTACCATTTAATATAAATTGAACGAAGCAGAGGGTAAGCCGGGACTGGAGGCTGAAGTGCAAACAAATTCTACTAATATATTACGAACACGTCGGCAGCTATACTGCCCCTTCGTGAGTAGGCCAATTTTCCAAAGAGTTCCTTGTAACCCTAACACGTATAAACTTAATTTTGAAAATTCGCTCAAGTCACGTCAGTGGTTCAGCCGTGTGATCCAAATATTTTTCCACTAGCTGAGAAGCTTTTTTTTTGTTATGGTTAGTTTTTTTAGTTGTTATTTTCAAAATAAGTTTTTTGTAAGGTAAAATTTATGTGATTTGGTTTACCAATATTTCTGTTGTTTTTCATAATTAGCTGTCCAATCTGACAATTGCAATATGCAGGTAACTTCACTTAACTTTAGCTAATTGTTTTACAGTTTTTTTTTTGTATATGAAACACTTTATGTGAATGTCCTGTTAGTGTGCGTAATGTGAAAAACATAATTAAAAAAAAAAAAAAAAAAAATCAGTACCCAGTGAATATTCTTGTAAACGACATTTTCCATTATTATTTGAGGTATTTTTATGCTGAACTAGCTGACACGTACGGCGTTGCCCGTGGTGGTTAGTATTTTCGGTCTTTTTAACGTAATTGTAATCTTTTGAAGTGTTCAGTTAGTGAGTGGTATTTGGCTTTTATATATATAGATCTTAAATAATAAAAGCACTATTGTCATAATAATAAAAGATCTGAAATTATGATTTTAGTAACTTTGATCCCCCCAAACCCCTCCTAAAATTTCGAAATTTTTCATACCCTTTCTTAGAGAGCGCCTAAGGCCCTAGAGGAAGCTACATATCAAATTTCATTCCAATCCGTTCGGGCGTAATTTGAGGATGATCAAAAACGCATTGAAAACGCAAGGAAAAATGCAAAAACGCCTATTTCTGGCGTAATTTTGGGAGAATCTCAAACATTTTTTAACAGACTACTTTTAGGCCTTAAACGAACCTAAGTACCAAATTTCAACATTTTCTGCCAATTAGTTCTCGAAAAAGCTGAGAAAACGCAAAAAATCGAATATTGGGCGTATCTTTGGGATGTTTTCAAAATCCGTTCTTAGTGCGCGTCTAAAGGTCCAACTGAACATGCATGCCAAATTTGAACTCATTTGGTTCAGTAGATTTTTAGTTCTGCTGATGAATGAATCAGTGCCATTTCGCTTTTATATAGATAGATGAATTACTTTCTGGGTAGCATTCGCATTCATATTGTAAATGGGCGTCTATTTTAAATAGGCTAACATTGGTATAAACTATAAATCTGACAGCAAACTTTAAATGGGGAACCTTTCCCTATTTTTGAGAAATTAAAACATATGTCTAAATTACGAATTTCTTATGGAAAACCCTATATTTTTTGATGATTGTGGATTTTACAAGTTATTTTTTTTGTTCTTGGTGGTTTTTTTAATGACTGACCGTTTAAAATTTAAATGGGTAAAAGGTTTTTAAAACACCCTAACTGAGCGGAAGATACTTTTGTATGGAAACGTTTTGAACCAATAAAAACGATAAACACTAATAAAGCATTGTTCAGGCTTTAGTTAACCAAATAACTTTTAAAAATCAACAAGTACGGATTTGTTAATTTTTACTTTCTCATTATACTATAGTATAGAGAAAGTATAGTGATCGCAAAAAAAATCGATGTTGAGATTTTTGTGGAAATATCCGTTTTGGGACCCAATGAATCCAAAAAAGTGGTTTTTACAAAATGAATGTCTATATGTATGTATGTATGTCTGTATGTATACAAAGCTAGAGCGAAAACTATTCTATCGATTTCAAACAAATTTGCACCAGACATGTCAAGTAGGCCTGTATAGATGAACGAAAAACGGGTTTGAAACTTTTTGAAAAACAACCCCCATTTTGGCAAAAAAACCCCAAAATCAGTTATTATTTTTTTAATAAAAAATGGGTCTAACGATTTTGATAAAATTTGGATTATTTGTAGCCTTTAATGTACCCTACCATAAAATATGCAAAAAACTGCATCTTTCTAAAAATTCTCGTTTAGCTAATAATAATAATAATATCTGATTTTGGGGGTTTTATGGCCAAAAAGGGGGTTGCTTTCAAAAATTTTCAAAACCTTTTTTCGTGCATCTAAATAGGCTTACTTGACATGTTTGGTGCAAATTTGTTCGAAATCGATCGAATAGTTTTATATCTAGCTAATAATAATACTATTTATTAGTTAATCTCCTAGTTTAAAATCACCTCTCCTACCCCTCCTACAATAATGAAGTCACAGTGAATCTGTTTAATAATTTAAATATGTTCGTGAGAAAGTATCTGCCAGTTTCTGGTACCGTTTATTTAAAATCATAATGCAGAGGAATTAAGTGACAAAAAATTAAAAATTGAAGTTGATAACAGATGTTTAATAACAGCTGTTCATTCTCATAGTTGCAATTTGTTGTTTATCGAAAGCAAATATCATCCGATTCAGAATCCAGAATTCAGTAAAATCCAATATCATCATAAAAATATAGGGTGTTCCGTAAAACAATTCCAATTGCCCCATAGAACAATTCCAGTTGGCCTCCAATTTCCAATATAAAAACATTAAAAACTGTACTTTAAAATGAGAACTTGTAGCCTAATAACCAGAGGGCTTTCGATAAACAACAATGAGAATGAACAGCTGATACCGAACATCTGTTATCAACTTCATTTTTCAAGCGTGACAAATCTGTAAGTTTGTCACTTAATTCCTCTGCATTATGGTTTAAAAAAAATAACAATTGTTAGTTTTTAAAAGTTACTTATTTGTCTAAACAATGCTTTATTAGTTTTGAGAGCGTTTTTATTGGTTCAAAACGCTTCCATACAAAAATATCTTCCACTCAGAAGGGGTGTTTTTAAAACTTTATACCCCTCTAACTTTTAAACGGTTACAAATTTTATAAACTTGTATTTTAAAACATGTTGCAACACGTGTTGCAAGAAATTTAAGAACGCAATAGAAAAAGTTGCAAAATGTTTTAAAACGAACGTGTTTTAAAACCAAAAATCGAGTTTTAAAACATATAGCTGCCTTCCCGACCAGAGTCTGTAAAGATCAAAGAAAATGTGTGTTTTATAAACTTTAGTTTATTTTATTATTTTAACTAACATATGTGTTATTAGAAATTCGGAAGTTGGTAATTACGAAAAAGTGCAATCGTTTCAATTTTATTTTACTAACCTGGTACTCACCTTGATGAAGTCTTGATGTAGAACGTCAGTTAAAAAGCAGCACAAACTTCTTCGATAATCATACAAGTGTTTGATGTAGAAAATTTAAATAGGTAACTCAAACTTTTGTAGGAGTCGCCAGTAGCAGAAGGTCCACAGCAAGTATTTCTTTGACGGGAATCGCATCTTTTTCGATTCGACCTCCGATAATAGGTATTAGATATTCAAAATCTGTACTGGTCACCCTCAGAAAGTTTTTTTATGCTACCATTAGTTCTCAAGTTCCCTGCCAACAAATCTTGGTCGTCCCGTTGTAAATCATTGAGCATGTCACTCCCACTGTACTTATTTATAGCTGCCAACGAAGGACGTACCCAAAATCGTCTTTTATAAGTATCCAAAATCTCACGGGGCAGAGTCACCAGTCAGTAACCAAACGCTGGTGACGCCACCGGTGACCCTAATGTAATAAGCACCGTAAGAACTAGTGCCCAGCAACTAGTCAGATCACCGGTGACGCCACCGGTGACGTCGCCTGGTGTCCTAGTCTAATACGGACCTTAGGCCTTTCTTTCTTTGCACAACATATCACAACACGGGCGGCTGCTCCAACGATCATGTCTTCATCGTTCGAAGCCATCATGACGAACTTTTAATATGTTTTATTTATTTATTTATTATTTTTTTTTTTAACGTCCTGCTGTTTTGCACTTCAGGCTAATGAAGAAGGGACCTACAGTTTTACGTGGAATCCGAACCACAGCCAACGATGTCTGTTAAGAAACCATTTAGAAAATTATTCGGGGCCAATGGGAATTGAACCCGGAACTTTTCCATTGATGGTTGCCATGACGATTGATAAAGCTTTCACGCCTTAACATCCACGGCCATCGTGATCCTAATATGTTTTAAAACAAATGTGTTACATGTTATATGATTATAAAACAAAAATTTTGTTTAACATGTTTTACAAAAAAAAGCTTGTAAAACATGTTGCATTTTGTAAACGCGGCTTTAGCAAAAATATGTAAATTACCTTATATAGACAACAGATAGATACCAAAGGTAAGCTTATTTTATAAACTTATTTCACTTTGTTTCACTAAATTAGAATAACTAACACAAACTCTCACATACAGTATACAGTTCCTTAAGCTAAGACAATGGCAAAAGGTAATGTATAACGCGCCTAGACTACTGAACAGAGCCATTTTATGTAGTAACAGATACTACATTTTAATTTTAATTTTAATTAACGTAGCACTATACCAGCTGTCAATAAAACATTTGAACTTGATGAATTTCCAAAAAAAATCAATATTAGGTAAGGAGGGGGTCTACCCAAAACCGAAAAACGTTGCAAAGGGTTTGCGAAAGAAAAAGGTTTGGGGACCACTGGAGTCTAGGTCACTGCTACTCTTGTCAAATTTGTAGGGCATTGTATAGCTACCAGCCCACATAAATGACGTAATAACGTAAATATGGATAAAAAATATTTTCTATGAATTCATAATCCATTAAATGCTGAAAATGTTTTATGTTTTATTTCAGGACAGATAATATTAGACTCTCTTTGAAAATGTGATAGTTAATTTTTTCTTGAGGATAAGAGAGTTCCGCTCTGTTCCGATAAAAACACATTTAGACATTTTTTAGTAAAATATAAATCAGAGCGAATTTAAAGTCGTGAATGAAAAAACTAATGCGGTACGTAGGTGTGTGAGATTTCTAAATATTTACGTTCAATACAGGTTTACACAAAATAGCGGGTCTGTTTTGCAATGTGTTGATAGTAAATGTGCAAGCGCCCTCATGTGTTACTTTCTCCCACCCGCATAGTAAACAAATAATGTTAACCAATTTGCGTTACAGGCTTTACTCCGCCGAAGTTCCGTCATAAGACTAAAACAGTTATTGTAAGAAAACCATAGCAAACTAGATGTGTCCGGCCCAAAGCTCATCAAAGGAAATGCAAACAGACTATTGTATACTCTTATATTTTCACGTCAATGACGATTGATTACTACAGAAGTACTTGGATCGGGGTAGGGTAGTAGGGACCTGAATCCTGACGCATGCGCAGTAGAGCCAGAATTTTTGCGTGAATAACAGGTATTGTTTATATAGGTAGATGTCGCTACGGTCGGGTTCAGCAGGTTTAGTAAGACGTGTGCAAAAACCAGCCTGGTAGACGTTTTGTCACACTGACCCGCTTTTTTACGCCTAATGATACTCGGCTGTTTAGGTGAAATGGGATTATTATTCCAAACCAATGTGTTAATTGCAAAATCCAACTTTGCAAATCGATTATGTACCCCGCGGGTTACTTTCTCTCGACTTCCTTTGTCTACAGGCGTTCAAGTCCCTCGTTCGCCAGCATATCTGCTAAATATTAACCCTCAATATAATACTAGTAGTTCTGTGAACAGTAGACCTCGCTCTTTGAAATAACAAATAAATGTGGTTTTGAGCTTAGGTTAAAAATAGTGTGCCAGTAAGGAAGTAAGCACAAGGTTTAGCCAGTGAAATATTATTTACAATTCCCGCGATTCCGGGATTTCTAGTTCTCGTTTTTATTTCTTTTCTTGAGCTTTAACTGCTCAAGAGGCATTGTGTTTTATTTAGGTTAATAATGCGTAAGATAGCTAAAAATATCGCGTTACAGAGAGACAACATACAATTAGGCCTAAATATTTACATAGATACTTAAATAACTCAAACTTAACAATTTATCATAAGTTAACTTAAGTTCCATATAATATTCCAATATTAGAAATAATGAAAACAAACGATGTTAAAACGTCGTGATAGTGATCTCAACCCATGTACCAACACTTCCCACGGTGTCGAACGGTCATTTTTTGTACGTCCTTTATCACCGCGAGGTTTCATCTCATTTTGTAATTCAAGTAAAGCTAAGTCAAATACTTTTATGACATTTACAATGATAATTTACAGGTATACAGTTCAATTCTTTGATTTATCCTCAACACTTTCTTATAATAATATATCATTTTTGGGCAAATGATATATTCCTAAATTACTATTCAAAACAGGCCTAGTTTTGTTAGCAGTCTTGTAGTAGGAACATAAAAACTGGTGTTTTCAAAATAAGAAATTTGAAATTGATAAATATTTTTATACAATTCTATTTAGAACTAAATTACGAAACTTTTTTACATTTATGAAAAAAATTACAATAATTTTTACTACTTTTTATGTAGGCCTAAAGTTAAACATTTTCCTTTCGTTACTGAACGTGATTGTTTCTTGAGCTAATAACTTTCTTAATTTTACTTCAATAATTTGTTTTACTGGCATATATGAATTCTTTAAACCTTTATCTACAAAAAAGCTATGGAACACTTTTGAATTGGTTTAGAATAAACGTATAAAAACATGGTTGAAATACAAAAACTTGGACGATTTTCAACAAATTCCAAGTTTACGGCCATTTTGTGAGCTTACCGTTAGAGGTACCGAAAAAAATCAAGAATACAATTTTGTTTAATATTTAATTTGCTATTAGCAAAATGTTATTAGTTTTTAAATTCGATTTACGGTTAAGCCACAAACTGGCTTTGGAAAAAAGCTTACACTGAGAGAAACGGTCCGGCCGCCATTTTTATTTTATTTAAGGGGTTAAAAATGAAAAATGGAAAAAACCGTATACATACATGGCTCGGCCTAGGAATGAGGAACATTCATGCAAAAAATCATCAAAATCGGTCAAGGCGTTTGGCCGTAATCGTGAGACAGACACACAGACATACAGACACACAGACGAAATGCCGAACGGTCGAGTTAAAACGGAGACCTCGTTTACGCTCGGTCAAAAATACCGTCTTACCCTGCGTATTTAACACGGCCCATTCGTCCTAAGTCGCTAAAAACTGGTAACAGAAATTTTGTTCGTGGAGCATTTTTTTAAATGACCACTGGTACAATATAGACGTTCGAGCGGCCTAACGTTACATCACATATCCAATTCTGCCAGATGTGCACGAGTGCGAGAATCAGATATAATAATACCTAAAATCATATATTTTATTGTTTTATTGCTGCACTCGAGACAAACCAAATGGAAACAGATTATTGTATACTCTGTTAATTTCAAGGAAATAACGATTGATTAGAACAGAGGCGCTTGGATTTGGGTAGGGTGGGGTGGGTGTGTAGCGGTAATTATATCCAGTAATTTGTCGTAAAAAATACGATATTTTGTTTTTCGTATTTTTTTTTGTAAAATTAGGGGTTTTCAAGGTTTTAAGTTTGTAACGGTCACCATTTTGAAAATTATAAACATAAATTCTTGGTGTTTGGTACACTTTTAAATCGTAACGGACAAAATGCTTAAAACAAATTTGAACACAATATTGTACCTATTACTAGAGTTACAGTGAGTTGTTGTAAAAAAATGACGGATTGCGACTGAACTATGCCGAATTCGAAAAAAGTTACTGAATATTTTTGATTTATTTCAATGTATACAATCCGATCCTGTACAGCCCACTAAGGCAGCCCGCACACGGGTCGTTGTGCTAGCGTCAAGGAAGCGTTATTTGTACGCCTGGTCGTTTCTGCCTAGGTAAATGATTGAGGGACCGCTAACGTGGCGTCAAGAGTGAGAAGCGTAGTCGTTTTGTTGTAGGTGCGTTTCAAGCGTTGTGCACTGCAGTCCTCAAGCTTAACGATTACGCACGTGGGTGGTTGCAAACATTCAATTCGAAGGGGAGATTGAAAAATAAAGGGAATTTATGATTAACTTAGTTATACGAGAAAAAATGTTGTAGAAAAAGTGTAGGTGGAAATTGGCAAAAGGTAATTTATGCATTTTTTAAATACAGTCATATCCTATATATTATAAGGATTATAAAACGGTAGGCCTATTTGTTAAAATTTTGTATTATATACGTTATTATAGGGAACCGGAGTTTTGCCTACGGGTGTCAGGTAGATGGGGGGGATGCCGTCGGCAACTTCTTGGTGCGGAGATTTGCCTACGGTGGGGGCGGGAGAAAGAGAGTGTAAGGGAGGGAGAGAGACACCGTTTCTTGTAGTGATTATTAAAGAGCATCCACCTTTCTCGTAATTATAATACGACGAAATATTATAATTATACAAATATTATAATCATACTG
>JAGFPH010010223.1:14150-33782 GCA_018207615.1 Philaenus spumarius
TTTTTCCCACTCATAAGCCTGTGTGCAATTTTTGAGCTATATCATTCAAAAGCTAATTAAATTTACTACAATTCTGTACAAAGGTAATTCAGGTACAGCCCCCGGAACAAGGAACACAATTGATAGGAAACTTCAAATAAATGATATTTTCATTATCCATGTAAGGTTTTTGCGCAATTTTTCCCATTCATAAGCCTGTGTGCAATTTTTGAGCTATATCATTCGAAAGCTAATTAAATTTACTACAATTCTGTACAAAGGTAAATCAGGTACAGCCCCCGGAACAAGGAACACAATTGATAGGAAACTTCAAATAAATGATTTTTTCATTATCCATGTAAGGTTTTTGCGCAATTTTTCAGACTCATAAGCCTGTATGCAATTTTTGAGCTATATCATTCGAAAGCTAATTAAATTTACTACAATTCTGTACAAAGGTAATTCAGGTACTGCCCCCGGAACAAGGAACACAATTGATAGGAAACTTCAGATAAATGATTTTTTCATTATCCATGTAAGGTTTTTGCGCAATTTCTCCCACTCATAAACCCGAGTGCAATTTGTGAGCTATATCATTCGAAAGGTAATTAAATTTACTATAATCCTGTATTTTTGGAACAGTTCCCGGAACAAGGAAAAAACTCATAGGAAACTCCTATTATTTAATATTAGTAATTTCCTGATAAGAAAATTCGGCTATAGTAGTGCGGCAGTGCTGCTTAAATGTTTTTTTTTTTTTAGTACAAATTAACTCTTTTATTTATTAATCGATTTTTATGAAATTTAAAATCGAAGTTTGTCTAAGTAAAACTTCCTTGGATGTTTCCCAAAATTATTGTGTAACAATGTAAATGAAATTAGAGTTGTTCAAGGTCTCAAAATATAGGTCATGCCATAAACTACAAGTTCCGAAAATTCTATGAAAATTTAATTTACTATTTTTTTATATTAAATGTTTTTGGTTTAGAACCCACTATTTTCGTTTTAAACTGACCTACACCCCCACCCCCTGACAGGGGTGGAAGGGAGTGGATTTTGTTTAGTAAATTCTTATGCTATAAAGAGCCTTTCTACCAAATTTTAAGGTTTTAGTATGACTATATTTTTTGCGTTTTCTCCTTATTTTTTCCATAACACGGAATCTAAAGCCCTAAAAAGGTCAATTGGAATCTCAGAAAATGTATTTTCTTAAGCTACAATTTTCCCTTTTAATGTTTGTTAAAAAATCCACGGTATTTATACCCGTTAAAACAAGCAAAATAATTGTTTCTACACTTTCAACCCCTAACCCCCGACAACCCCAGGGGGGAGGGTAATTAGTAGACTTTTTTCTACAATGTTTATGATAAAAAGAACCTGTAGGCAAAAGATCTCATCTGAGTGTATTCATTCTAACAAAAGCATTATTATTGATCGTATTATCTGTACTACATTGAATTCATACCATAACAATGTATTGAGTATTATAGTAATACACCATATGAAATCTAAAATTAATGTAGAATACACTAATTTAATATCTTACAATAGTAAGATTGTAATTGGTTAATTCCAATTGATTACATTAAAATTAAAGATAAATCTTGAACTAAAACAATGTGAAAAATATTGTAAGTACGTTATTAAATCATTCTAAATTTGAAAGACAACATTAATTAACCTCACATTATATTCTAAATTTCGTATGAAATCACATCTTATCTTTAATAAACTTACATATAGTTGATCGAAACCAATATTACTATAGGCTATGTGTAGGCTACATTAAAATATTTATTTTACTTATAAAGTTACGTTTTCGCAGCCTAGTATCTTTGTATTCCCAATATTTAAAATGTCTGATAATGCAACATTAAAATAAACTTGAATTATTTATGCAATGAAAAGACATACTTACATGATGCCAGTAGACATAGGCCTAGTAATTTCATACCAGAAAACAAATCCATGTTACTGTGTGTAGTAAGTCTAAAAACAAAATGTACATTCTTAATTGAAAATATAACTTCAATGAATAAACTTTATTACAATAACTAATATTTTAAGTGAAATTTAACAACATTATAAATGCCTAAAACGCTTGTCAGTTATGCACTTAAATGGGATTAGGTAGCTTTTTCAGATCACATGAAATTAATATAGTGCTTTGCCAGTCACTGGCGGCTCACCCCTTCAACCTCTCATTCCAAGCTCGACATTTTTAAACATAAGGAAAATGAACAATAAAGCTACGTCCAAAATATGAATTAGTTATTGAAATTAGCATAAACTAGTGCTATGGTTCATAAAATAATTTCACTTCACTTAAAAGTAAAATACTTTCTTCTTCAAAAGGAAGATCAACATTAATTAACATACAAACTAAATTCTCAAATGTATGAAAATAAAATAAAGAACACACTCAAAACACATACATTACAACCTACTATGCGAATCAATTTAAACAATTTGGTCTCAAGCGAATTCCCGTTAAAAAAAATAAAAAATTATTTCTTTCAAGTTCCAGTGCCCCAAAAGACACTAGTTCAAAGAGAGGGTTGGTTGTCATCTTTGAACAAATGTTAAATGTAAAAATTGTTCAACTATTGCATTATTTAAAGACGTTTTGAGTATTTGACTTACTTGTTCCAGTTTCAAGATTTTTGCCCTAAAGGTAACAAGAATTTTAGTTTTTGTATTTTTATTTACTATCCCTTAATGTATTTTTTCCCGCACAAACCAATGTTTTATCAAACTTGATAGGCTTATATCCTTTCAAATGGTACATTCGAATTTTAGGGAATGAAGAATCTGTTTAGGCCCACTTTTAACAATATTTTATTAATTTGATGGAGGAAAGACTAGTGTAATATTCTTCTCAGCTGAAAATTAATAACAAATGTATAAGTCAAACAATAATAATTAGAAATATTTAAAAAATTATATTTCTGCTGAATAATATGAGGATGCAGTTTAAGCAGACATTCCAGCCAAACTTGTAAAAAAAGTATTACAAACAACATGAAAGCATTCAGCTGTTACGTTAAATCAACTGCTTAGTTTTTATATTTTGTATCTACATCCTTTTTACATCTGTGTATTGCATAGTTAAGTATCAGAAGTTGTTACCTAATTTAACGATTTTGCACAGTTTATAGTATTACAAAATTGTAGGCTATTAAATTGACGCAACCTCTAAAAACAATAGCCTAATTATAATTCTACGAAACCGCTAATTATTTTTAGCTTAACCAATGAATAACTGTATTCATTGGCTTAACCTACTGTTGACAATTGCGTCTTTCGTAACTGGTTTTGCCAAACATGTTTATTAAGTGAGCGATTAGTTTGAAATGTATTCAATCAAAGCTAACCTAAAAGAAAGTAAAGACGCCTGAGGCTCTATGAGGCCTTGGAGTAGTAGGCCGATGTGCAATAAGGTATAAAAAATATCGAACAATCCCGGTTTGGGAATCTGACTACAATAGAAATTATAAAAAACTTAAGTAATAAAACATAAGTGCCGTTATAAAAACAAAAGCTTGTATAACATCTGTGTTTTTGTAAAATATGTTCTATCAGACTTTTTTACACCCTATAACATAACAAGGTCGCCCTATAAGGTCCCTATAAGGATAAAATATAAAAAGGACGATGGTTACATCATTGCAAAAGTCTTTTAAAAGTACAGTCTGATAAAATTGTTTTAACTTACTTGGTCCCGTTTTTATATGGCCGCCTAACCGTAGTTTTTAAATTTTTACTTAGCAGTTTTATTCTCAAAATGCAAAATTTTACAAAAAGTTGCTAATGATCTACTCTTTTAAATAATGGCCTACTTAGGCACTTTTAAACAAGATAAAAACATTTAAAATTCTAGAATTTCGAGAAAATGAAAAAGTCCATACTTGAAACATTTCAAATAACAATGTAGGTCGAATGGGATACAACATCAAAAGATCCTCGAAACTGAACATTTTTTGTAGTTAAACTCTGGTCGCATCTCAAACAATTTTATAATGGCCAGAAACAGTTCGGGGGGGGGGGGGGGCAAACAACTCATTTGTACTTGTTTTTATGGCCATCTTTTTGTTGTTAAAAATGGAACTACGTGAAGAAAACAGATACATTTATATATTCTTCAAATACTATAATCAGTAAGTAATAATTTTGTTTTAAAAATGAAGGTTTCAACAATACTTGAAATTTGTTTACTTTTTAAGATGTTTTGGTGCATTTGTTTGCATTTTATTAAAAACAAACTTTCCTTTTGAGGCACTGGTATTTGGAATAGATATTTTTATTACAAAATGTATAAGAACAACGTAAAGTAAGTCGTGGAGAAAAAAATTCTACCAAACAATTAGTTATGCAGTCGTATACCATGGCGTTTTTTAAATTTTTCAACTTGGTTTTCCAGTTATATCTACGTTATTTAAGTATAGTTTACGTTTTATCAAAACTCTTGTAGCTTCTAAATTATAAACAATATTTACTGGTAAGCCTAATAAAAAAGAACCCAAACTTTGTAAACTTGGCAGCAGAAAAATATATTGATTTATTATTTCTTCAAAGTAACAATTCAAACTTAAAATTTCTACATAACCGTTTCAAAATGGCGTTCTTCAAAACTCCTTTCTATCGTTTCTAAAATATATATTAGAGTGTTTATAATAATAGAAATAAGTAGGCTAATTACATTAACTTTTATAAAAAACTAACCTAATTTATGAGAAACAAATCAAATAAAAATAAATACAAGAAGAAAATATCAAAATGCTTGGAAAGAAGTATATAATAGCCTATTGATAATTTGAGAAACAGAATGGTTTTGTAGTTTTTGCCAGGCACCCTTAAAAGTTTTGTATGTTTAAACATAAATTCTGTATAAAACTTATGTTTTTATGTTTTATATAGTTCTTCTTGTGTTTATGCTAGTAAAAAGCCACAACTTCAAAATATAAAACTTTTGGCCACTGCAATATCTATGTTCCAACTCGCACTACCTGGGGTATTTCGTAGACATTAAAATATACTGTTTCTGTTTATAATTAAGTTTATAACATACCGGTAAACACTGTTCTATTTTGTCATTGTGATTCTAGTTGCATGCTTAAAAAACTCATCCTAAAAAAATCTTAATTAACAAAGTTAACGAAAACTATTTTTGTAGGCCAATGTGGCTTTAATACTACAACATGCACAACAATTTTAAAATGATTTTTTTTAAAGTAATAGTTGTTTAAAATTTATCAATTTTGATTTTTCATCAAAACAGTCTAGCCAAGAAAACTAAACACACGCTAATGAAATAAAACCAAGCAAAATAAAAACTCCGTAGGCTAGGCCTGCAATAACTTACTTCCTTCAGGTAAATGTATAACACAGTTAGATTACACTTGAATAGGGCTACACAACACGCATGCGCGAGTATCCTAAGGTAAACTGATAGGACTGAGAACGAAAGTGAGAGTGTCAAGAGTTTATCCCCCCCCCCCCCCCCCCCTACTGTTTCAGATGGGATAAATATTGACGATTGTTGCGGTCACACTAATGTAAATACATCTGAAACCAACCGGATTTATTGCAAAATTACTTTCCAAAAGTGGCAATATTTGTTTTTGTAAATTCTGATAAAAACAATATTAATTTAGTCCAAACGACGAACAATCCACGCTGCAAGAACTTCATAAAAGAAGCAGAACGATTAATTGAAAAAAATCAAGAAGTTTATTAATTATTTGGAAGGAGTGAAAAAGAAAAAAAATTACAGTAGACTGGATGATAGGATAGCAAGAAAAATATACAGTACAGCAGTACGAAGACGGTGACAAATGGTTATTAGTTTTTTGAAAAAAAATGCTTTGGTAAAATGAAGCTGAAATAATAATATAATATTTTAGGAAATATTGGACCCTGACTTGAAACTGATATCAGACTTGTAAGTAGGTACGCGACAAGCTAGCTTAAAAATGTAGTGCCTATTTATAAAATGACTCGCCGTCCTGGATGGCTGGCGCCTCTAAAGACCTTTATGCAATTTTATGCAGGTTAGAGTACTACAAAATAGCGCGATTTTTATCACTTTTTTATGTCACCAATAATTGTTGATTTTATGCAGGTATTGCGCGAAGATAATTCTGTGGTGGTTGGGTCAAAATATAGAAACAACTTTATTCAAAACATATGTTCGGAAACGCTTCTTTTAGCTGCTATACGCTACAGTATGTTGTTATTTTACTAAATAACGTTATATATTATTTCTCAAAGGTGTTTTTTCTCGCTAAGCGATATCTCCATTAATTCTTCATCAAAATTTATTATTCAAACATCATTTTAAAGCTTAATTATGTTCTCCGCTATTGACGAAAAATAAACAAACAACTTAAAATTCATGTTTTCGTTACAAAACAAAAAAACTTTTATATTATACTTCATATGGTTCCTAATGAAGGACGTCATCTATTAACAATCTGTTTAACTAACATGACAGCTGTTAGTTAGATTGTTTACATTCTATATGCAAGTGTAGTTTATCATGCAAATCAATCAAATTAAATCATCATAAAGCGTTATACACTGCGCGTCATAAGCGTTGTAAATAAACTGTTATTTATAAAACAACGTCAATAATTAAACGTAATTAACTGAATTAAATCAACGTATTAAAATAAAAATTTAATTCTGTGATCACTGGTGTAGGCCTACTCCTAACTTGCGAAATATAAACGTTCCAAAATGGCAACCATTTAAACCTTTTAAATGAGAATAGCTTTAAGAAACAGCGAATTTCGTAAAAAATTTCAAGTATAATTTCGTGTAGTCCGTTTGATTATGAATATAATAGCGTAACTCTCAAAACTATCGAAGAAAGGGCAACACACAAAAATAATCTCCATTAGTGTTCATTAATTTGATGCATTACAATAATACAGCCTACAAATAATGGTAGTTTTTTACTGTTAATCTTTAGTTTTGACACAGGTTTATAGGAAGTTTAAACTTTGTTTTGACCCATATTACCATCCCATAAATTATCTCCGAGCATTACAGAATCACCCTGTATTCGACAAGTGCTCATTTTGGAAAAGACGTACATTACAACCATCAATCGTTGCTTAGTTGTAACCGACTTAATATTGGAATTATTTTAATTTTGTTAAATCAGAAACAGTTAAATCGAACCCCTAACTTAAAGCTTCTTCCACATTTAGGGTGATTATGGTATTTCTGACGATAAACTTTGTCAGTTCGAGATCCAAATAGCCTTGACCGGTTTGACCTATTGTGAAACCAGACAACACCTCAAATCTCACAATCGTGAGAAAGATGAAAACACAATCGCTTGACTGTGGTAAGGTGCTACTTAGTCAAACTTGCTGTCGTATCCGGCTTTTCCCGCATTCAAAATAAGTGAAAATGAAATGAAATTGCACATAAAAAAAGTACGAGTTTGAGGAGCGCTACCGCCAGTATTCTTGAAAGTGTTACAAAAATAATATTAATTAATACTCAATATACGAAACTAAGCAAGTAATGATGGAAAAATAAATTACACATTGGTGAAAGGGACCAGTGAACTGAGCCGACTTCCAAATATAATATTTCTGAACCCTGCATAAATTACAAACACGGCATTCATTACGTTTCCCCAAAAGTTTTGACCCGTGTTGATGTCCCTGTCTACTATTTAGTACCTCCTACAGGAATCTGTATTATTACTAAATAATTAGCACATTTCCATAGGAAAGATGAGGTATTGCAGTGACTCTTATGGTCGGGAGTGGTAATTGAGCACCGATCATGATCACCAGAACACGCTTTGGGGTGTCATTAAAAAATGTATATACGAGTATATATGTGTTCGAACTATAACAGCCGCATTTTACTTCCGAGATTTGGTCCAAATTTAGTACACACGTTGGTTTTAAAAGTCACTCGGACAAGTTCGTTAGCCAAAAAATTCCTTAACCCTATTTTTTTAGATTTTTCTTACTAAAATGATATTTGTGTGGGTTTTATCTAAATAATAAAATGTAGGAGATTATTCTGCACAACTTGTTTTTTTTACACGACCTTATAGCATGTCTGGTACGATAATAACGTAAAATACCATAAAGTACCCGGTTCAAATCAACGTGGGCAGCATCTTGAAGCAAATTTTTCCGAGCGAAGCGAAGCATTTCATAAACCGAGGCCGCAAGGCTGAGGGGCAAACTTGCAAAGCGAGTTGTTCACGAAGCAGTGAGCGAGCCCCGCGGGCTGTAGACTGAACTGCAAACAAATTGTACTAATTTATTTCGTACACGTAGGCAGCTATTCAGCGCCTACATGAGCAGACCAATTTCCCAAATACAGTAGTTGGTTGAAACCCTAAATTATAATAGCATTCACTTAATTTAGAAAATTCGCTAAACTCATGTCAGCGGTTCAGCTGCGTGATTGAATTATTTTTATTTTTTACCTCCATTACATATAAATATTTCAAAAATATTACTATATATCTTAATACAAATAATCTATCTATATATAATCTATCTAGATCTATCTATCTATATATATAAATGAATTGCTGTTCGTTAGTCTCGCTAAAACTCGAGAACGGCTGGACCGATTTAGCTATTTTTGGTCTTAAAATGTTTGTAGTAGTTCATAGAAGGTTTATACGTAAAGAAAAGTTTCCCGAAAAAGTTTCAAATTTGGAAGAAACTGAACAGCATTTATTGTTTGAACCCCCTTATTGTCATAAGCCCGAGATAAGGCCCATAAAAGTTTCAAAATTATCTATTTTTAGCTCATTTTCAAAATCATACTATTTTTGTAGGTTTTTCATATTAGTCATCTAATCCTCCGTCTATAATCTTCGGCCACACATTTATACTAAACTAGAATATCCGCACCCTGCTTGCTTCGCTCGCCAACCCCTTCGTTGAAGCAAACGCAAACAGATTACCACTTATGAAACAAAGGTGATTTATTTTTATTGTAAAGGGTTTGTTACCCAACAGTTCACCCATTAGACGTAACTATTTAAATTGCGTGTGTTATTTATTTTATTTTCTATAAAACACTTAAAATTAATAAGTGCCAAATTTTCAGTTCTCTAGCAAAGTATAACAATCAATATTTTTATAGGGGTTGTTTCTACATTTTCACCCCTTAGGAGCAGGCGACAAAATGTAAATCTATGATACTTTTTCAATCTTGTAAGAAATAAATGTACAAAATTTCAGCTCTCTAGCTTTCAGGATAGTATAACAATTAATATTTATTGTTTTAGGGGTTATTTCGACCCTTAAATCAAAATTAATTCTAGCCTATGTTACTCAGGGATAGTGTAGCTTTTTATTAGTAAAACTATTTTTCTCAATAGGTTCAGTGGTTCCAGAGATTACCCCCTACATACAAACAAACAAACAAACAAATTTTACCTCTTTATAATATTAGTATAGACTATAGGTATTCTTTGGAACTGTACTGGTTAGCATGTTTCATAACTACACACATCTCATATCCGTTCTGGATAAAATCTACCGTGTCAGAAAGCCTGACCGGGTTCCGTTTTTGTTTTGTTTTAAGGTACAAAACCTTAACAAAAGCACCCAAACTGCGGATTTTCTAACAAAAAATACAATTTTTTAAATGAATATCTTTAGCTCTTTTTGAAAAATTAAAAAGGAACAGTATAGAACAACAAGACGGTAATGTTAAGTAATTTAAATCCGTTAAATAGTGTCCGAGTTAATTCCGTACATACATTGTATTTGGATAACTAATACAACTATGTATTTATTATACATGATCTATGGTACATACAAACTCTTTCTCTTTATAGTATGGATAGCAATATATAGTATCAGCCGCCCTACGATATTGAGCCGAGTGTCATTTCGTTTAGGATTGACCCAATAAAATAAAACCGGTTTACCTTCAAACGAACATAGCTTTGTACAAACACGGTGCAATCCATTGAGAAAAGATTACGTCACACATGCGGCGCGCACGCGCAGTATTACCTAATGTAATATTGTTTATCTTTTCTACTTGTAGTGAAAGTGCTAGAATACACGCCTCATTCTCACGGATACTAAAGCAAATACGTTAATTTTTTAGTTTACAACACAGAGAAAATTGCTTATACTAATCCAGTCAAAATAGAAAAAACAAACATCTGGTGTAAATTACTGCATAGCAGACCGACGTGTTTTGTGGAATGGCCTTTTTTATATCCGAATAGCGTCCGAATGACGTGTTTTGACGTTGCAAATGAAATCGCCGCTTTAGTGTAGATGCACTCAGCCCCTTCAAATATAGTAACGCAATAAGTATGGCAGTTGTGTACTGCGGTGAGCGACTATTCAGCCAAAGGCTCTCGAAATATCAAGGAAGAGGGATTTATTGAGTCCAAGACTAAATACAGTAGAGCAGCGGTTATCCGAGCCCCGACTAACTGAATTCCGGGTTAACCGTGGTAGTAAAAAATAAACAAAAAAGTTCGGTTTGCGATAGACGCATGCGTTAAAGTAACCGCGGAAAGTGAAGTCCGCATATAGCAGCAAATCTACTGTACTGAACTTATATTAGTCACCTATATTTTGTCAAAAATTATTCCGGTAAATAAAACGAAAAGTTTTTAATCATTATTAACTTAAATACTGAGCAATACAGTAATTTCTATGCTTTACCAATCATCAGTAGGATTAGGATTTTTTTACGCTTTAAGGTATTTGACCGGTGAAAGTGCAGTTTATTCAAGAGAATAATAGATTTTCTAAATAAATAACATAATTAATTTATTTATAAGTAGTGAACTAAATAAACAATCAAACAAATGACTTGAATAAACAATAATATTAATTGGTTTAACTTGGTTTAATATTAATTAACCGAGGGTTTCACATTACCTTAGATAACCGCGGCTCTGCTGTAATTAATGCGATCACACAGCTGAACTGCTGACGTGTGTTGAGCGAATTTATTAAATTAATTTAGTATGTTTTAGGGTTTCAACTATTTGAGAAATTGGTCTAAGTACGAAGACGTAGGAAATATATAAGTAGAATTTGTTTGCATCTCAGCCTCCAACCCCGACTTACACACTGCTTTCTAGTCGTTCGCAGCTGAAAAACTCGCTTTGTGAATTTGCACCTGTACCTTGCGGCCTCTGATTATCGACTGATCATTGCGAGTTTGCACCTCTACCTTGCGGCCTCTGATTATCGACTGATCATTGCGAGTTTGCACCTCTACCTTGCGGCCTCTGATTATCGACTGATCATTGCGAGTTTGCACCTCTACCTTCCCAGACAGCACAGAATGTACCGAGTACATACTCACAAAGTGCCATATATACCAGGCTTGTACTGGCACTTTAGGCATATACTGAGTACATGCTCGGTAAATGATAAATTCACTTCTATTTTTGTCATTTTAAGAGATTGTCTAGCATGTGAGTAGCACGTTTTCAGTATATGATTTTGGAATGTGCTGAAGACATTCTGAGTACATTCTTAGCACATTTCTAAAATAAAGAAAAATCACCCAAACATATTCTTCACAACTAACAAAGACTGTAAAATCAAACCATATTTACTGCTAAGATGGTTGATTTATAACTGTACGAACATTCTTCGCTATTATAACACAATAGACTATACTATCTGGGTGTGGAGTACCAAAAAATAAAACCGTTAGGTACTTGGGTTCGACCATTTACCACGTGACAGGTCCGACCGAAAATGAATCATGTTTCACCGTCCATCTTTCTTGTTTATTGTCTCTACTCTACAGTACAATCTACAGTCTGCCAGTTCTTGAGGTTTATTTTGGAAGTTCTTAATGCATCACTTATCACTTGTTTATAATCAGCTCTTCACTTGTGTGGTAAGTACTTTTACAATTTTATTTAGTAAATATAATTTAAAACAGTATATATTTGCGTAGTATTTGTCTTTGAAAATTTTCCTTTATAATTCAGAACCAATACAGTAGCCCATTGCAATTTGGAATTTTTCTTCAACTATGCTATTTCTGACATAACGTAGATGTTCACAAAAATTAATAAATGATATTAAAATTAATGTCCTTGAGAATTCGTCATGATATACTATGCCTAGACTTATATTTAATTCACTTTGTGGGTTTCATAACCTCTAATTTACAAGTAGTATAAAGCATACATTTCTAAAATACTAGGCCTAGGCCCTAGTAGAATGTCTAAGATTTCAATAAATAAACGTAACATTGCATTTGAGAACTTAACATTGCTATTGTAAAAACTAAAAATTAAGTTCTAATAGGCCATCTGTTAAAATAATTATTTTACAACAGCTTTTTATTTGGTTTTTGCAGTAGGTATACACAAAAGTTAGTCTAACCCAACTTTTGTCATTGGGAAATTACTAGTTCTAGACTAGATAGGTCATTGCATGTATAAATTATATCAGTACAACTTGATCTAAATTATAATTTTGCTACTGTCAGTAGGCTAGTCTATGTGTAAAAACTGAACCTTGAAAGCGACTGGGCGTAAATTTACTATACGACCTCCGGCTATAATTTTTACAGACAACGACATTGTTTTACATTCTGCTGTTAAATGTTGAATACAAGTGAACATAGGTACTGTGACTAAAAACTATTTTAAGTTAAAAATTCAGGCTATTCTTGCATATCTGTTGGCATAGGGTCGTATAGTAAATTTGTACCTAACATATAATGGTTAACTTTTAGAATGCCACTACTTGTTGAACTAGGCTTAGCATCATTTGAAGAATTGTTTTAGGAAAAAGAGAAGTGTTACCAACTTAACATGAGATGTTTTAGTAATATTATTAACTTTAAACACCCTATACAAATTTGATATTTGTGATATAGCCTATTTGATACTTAATTATAGCCTATTGATGTTGATATTTGTATTCTTTTTGAATATGTTTAAGCTATATATACTCCCATTGTATTCAATTTGTTTATTAATATACCGTAGTTAAACATTATTATTTAATCTAGATCTTATATCATTTTGCTTGAAGGTTGGCAGTTCTGTCATATTATGGCAAGGAGGCGTGTTTTATATTTTACCTTAAATAACATAGCACTTCATCATTTATGATATTAACCAAAAGTATTGGCCCTTATTTATAATAATTAAAAGTTAGGTTGGTTATTAGTCTATGATTTATTAAAGCAATATCAATTTCTACTGATTTGTAAACAACCAGTGATTAATGAATCCTGGTAGAATTGATCACACTGACAGTAACTTTGTACACCTTTCAAAAGTATTAGGGTTTTCATTTTTACAGTATACTGAATTCCATTAATAATTAAAAAAAGATTATTCATTCAACTTTAAGTTTAAAGTGGCAGTTTATGAGTTTTAAAATAAGTAATTCTGTTGTTCAATGGCAGTGAAATATATCAATTTTCAATTTGTCTATTTAAATTTTAATAATAATAATCTTTTTATGTAGCCTAGTAGATTTAACAATGTCAGGCCTTTATGTGTGCAAAATCTTTATAATGCAGGTTAGCTTATTTGGTAAATTGTAATTATTGTATTAAACAATTTTCTGCTGTATGGATATTATTTAACTGTTTATTGTTTTCACAGCTTCTCAGTCCTGCTCCACAGTCAGTTTATTGTGTACCGATACTCCGCCATACTTAAACATAGTCAAGACTTGATCAGTTCTTTACACATTTGGTAAGTACATTTTGTTTTATAAAACTAACATAGGCCCCTACTTAAAATATAACAATAATAGGCCTTATTACTTTTAGGGGAACACCCATTTTTCATATTTTGCAAATACATATTTAACTGCGTCTAAAAAAACAAAAGTCGCTTGTAAATGTTAAAAAATTATGATAGCTACAAAACTAAAATATACTCTAAGTTAGATCAGGATAACTTTTCATATACGGTGTAATATTATATTAATGGATGTTCCTTATAAAAAAGAATTTAAACCTGGTGTCCTCTATAATTTTTGAACGACTGTAAATTTTCAAACAATATTTGGTAAATGTTACTAACATAAGTCAAAGTACTTTTTTATGTGGTCTAGGGTTTCAACCCTCACCCCTAAATAGGGGTTGCTGGGGGTAGTTTTTTATTTTCAAATAGCAACCCCTAGCAAGTTGCATATCATTTTAAAGAGGGTAAAAAAAGAAAATGAATGCCGCAAACTAGACCTCTCTATGACTTCTTAAACTAAAGTTATGATAAAAAATGTATCACCATAATTTGATTGTTGAACTATCCCCCACTAAAAATAACAACAAACTCTAAAATTTAACAACTAAGCTCTAGAGTGACCGTTTTCAGGAAACATTTTCAGTGTCCTTGGCTTAAGTCGTACACTGTTATTAAACTACCCTAGTATTTATAATTTAATATTTACATTCATGATAAGTTAGTAAACCTAGAACATTTGACTAAGTTTTTACTTTTGATTCAGTCTTAATGAACAATAGACCTAGCAGTTAAATTTTAAAACATTTTTGGTAACCTGAAAACCTAAATCTATTTTATATTTTGACTTTTAAACGTAAGTCACAGATTAGTTAGGTGAGATTAGTTTTGGATTTTATCATATGTTTTGCCTTAATATAAAATTTAACAGTTAATACACAGTTATTAAACTGCAATGTTTGGGTTTGGTAGTCTAAACATTTAGTGCATTTATGAAGCTGCTATAAAATTATATTGTGTCAACATATTCTAATTGAACGGTTTCCTTTTACATGCATTTATTAAATAGGAGTATACATAACCTATCACAATGATATGTTTTAAAGCCATAGGCCTACAATATATAGGGCCCCTTGGCGTATTAACTTAATATTTCAAAATATAATATAGCCTATGTTATTAATTTTTATTAGGTAGCCATTTTTTACACAAATTTGTATCATCTCTTGACTGTAATTTACTGATTCACTAAATGTTGATACACATACACATATGTGGTAAATTAAATACTATATGTATATACCTAGTAGGAATTGTATCATACTGTGTCCAGTACTAGGGGTAAGGTCTTGTTCAGAATGAACGTTGTTATTTTTATTTTATGTTACATTCTGTTATATTCTAGTGCCATTTATAACTTCAACAATATAACAAAAACAACAGCTTAAACATACCTGCTGGTATCGGTTACCTTATTTTTCCAGTTTGCAAAGTTATATGTACATACATCCTATAAAATATTCATCATTTATTATTTTATTAAAAATGAAATGTGTAGGCTGTTACTAAAAATCATTTTAATTATGTTTCATATAGAATATATAATATGACATAATTGCAGTACTTAATATTAGATTTTTTAAACATATTTTGTTACATTAATTAGCTTATTCATCATTTTAAGTGAGCATTCAAATGTATCTTTTCAATTGTATTATAATAATCCATGGTTATTTGTTTAGATATTGTCAGACATCACAACCCGAATGCAATAGGTGAAGATATTTTAGCCCTTACAAAACAATGGCTGCTTAACCCTGGATCTGTTAAACTGCACAATTGTGCAGTTTTCCACGCATAAAACACTGAACTTCGCCGTGCGTGACATCTCAACTTGTATTGAATATTTCACCCACTAAAAATCATCCAATCGCAATAATTCAGAAACCGTTGGAAATTAAATGATCTATGCTTTAACTTTTGTATTTACAAGTTTTTTCTAAAACGTATTATAACATACGTAATCATCGTTGCAGTTTTTGAGTTTTCTAAAAGCCAATGTCGCGCGAATTTCAATGCGCCGAAACTACCTTTAATTCCAGTTTCTATGTCTCTCAATACAGCCCGCCCGGTATTTTTCTGAGTTATATCTGTATACTGAAGGATTCATCACACTGTTACCTATCTGAAACTTCCATCCAATCAAAAATCGGAAAAATAGTTCAAAAGTTGTGGCGCGTTTTGTAGACCCTTGCAATTGGTCAGATTTCAACCAATAAAACAGCACATTTTGCGTTCGAGATATCTCTTATAATTCGAATTATTTCAATAGACTTTTTTATATCTATTTATAGACCAAAGTTCAATCTTTCGTTTGGTATAAAGCAAACTAAAATTGACTGGTTAGGTGTTATTCAAACAGCAGTTGAAATTTCATATTTGCGCAGAATTCATACTACCGCTTGAGATTGCAAAACAAAGCTGTTTCCATTGTCTTCAACGGTCATATTTTGAATTTCCTTTGTCCGCACGAGATTTCATTTGTTTCATCTCACTTTTGTAATTCAATTGATTTTAAGTAAAACAATTTTATGATATGGTAATATACAAGTAAACAGTTCAATTCTTTGATTTATTCTCTACACTTTGTTATAATAATATTTCATTTTTGGGCAAAGCATATATTAGTAAATTACGTTACAACTAGGCCCAGTTTTGTTAACAATCGTGTATTTGGAACATAAAAACTGGTGTTTTCAAAATAAGAAATTTTAAATAGATAAATGTTTTTATACAGTTATATTTAGAACTAAATTACGAAACTTTTTTAAACTTACGAAAAAATTACAAAAAATGTTTACTACTTGTTATGTACGCCTAAAATTTAAACTTTTTCTTCCGTTACTGAACATTTTTTGTTTCATGAGCTAATAACTTATACAATTTTACATGAATAATTTTTTTACTGGCATATATGAATTCTTTGAACCTTTATGTAAAAAAAAGCTATGGAACACTTTTGGATTGGGGTTCATTTACTATTTTTGGCGAATTTTTGAAAAAATGCTTGCAAAACGCAAAAAACGGAACTTTGTTGAAAAAAATTAACATGGACAGTTGCAGGGTTAAGGCTAAGGAGATGAAGGGATGCCAAAAAAAAGTAAGTTGATAATTAAATAAAGGTTACGGTATGTATTAAGTTAATGTCATAAACTGATGTCCGTTAGGCAGATTCAACTTTTGATATGGATAGGTTAAAACACTTTGCACAAAATGAATTGATACAAAGAGCTGTCATCTTCCTGCATGCGTAGGCAGATGTAAAATTGTGCAGACAGAATTGCTGATTTCATTGTGTTTTTGGTTTTCTAGTTGTTCACAGTAAGTTTGTAGTTGCAAAATGCAGAATAATAATAATTATACTATACGGAACAGTACAAAAGTAATTCCTTGCACACTATAGCCAGCCTAGTTTTAATAGTTCCTTTCACTATTGCAAACTATTTATCAAATAAGCAGTAAATGGTCTATAATAATTAAAGAAATTGAGAATTACAGAACGTGATCATCTCATACACTACTTGTCTTTATTTTACAACTTGCCTTGATATTGTATCAAAAATTGCTACTTGCTGATTTGAAACCTAAGGTTTAATGGGCATTATTAATGTCATTAATTTATTCCAAATACTTTCTGCAACCCTTAATTTTGCTTCGTAACAATATATAAGCAAACATTATTATTATTTTAAACAAATTGTATATGTATCCAAATCACCAATAGATGTAACTAATTTTACCTTGTATCCGTTGTATGACTTCGTTCAGCATTATGCCTATGACACTTTTCGAAACATAATAATCAAAAACACAACAACAAAAAAACATATAACTCACAACACAAAACGGTGACATGTAATTCGGGTAGACATCTACTTTATATCGCGGTCGAACGACTACAGACTATATTCAGTGGTCATTTGATTAGAGTCAGAAATTCTTATCGCCGAATCGTACAATATGTTGGAATGAACTGTAGCTGGTCACTAAGCAATTGGTTGTTGTTATGTTTAAAGGCTTTGTATATCTCAAATTCCTATACAGCTACCCTTTAAGCAAAAATAGATGGGTTCGTTCAAAGTCGGTATTAAAATTGGAGAATTGATAATTATTGGTGTTAATTAAAGGGCGAGCGTAGTTTGATTTGTTCCATCTGTTTTCTTTGGTAAATGTTCCTCAAATCATTTTAAGAACAGCCTTCCAGTTTGGCCTATAGGCCTATAGAATTTATTACAATAACCGCTTGCAATTGATCCTATATACCCCAGTTTTTCCTCAACCGGTCTAAGAATTTTGCGGCAGAGAATTTTCTGTACATTGTTATTGGTACGAAAAGCCACAGTTATGTTTAGTTTATGAAGAGTGTCGCCTAAAATTCTGGGGAGAATGTTGCCGTACTCTGTGGATACATATTTAGTAGATATGTCTATAAAACTAAATATATCCACAGATTACGGCAACATTCTCCGCAGAATTGTAAGCGACACTCTCTGTAAACTAAACATAACGCTCTCCTCTTGATGAAAACTATAGAGGAATTGGTAATATACAAAGCCTTTAAACATAACAACAACCAATAATTGCTTAATGACCAGATACACTTTCATTCCAACATATTGTACGATTCGGCAATAAGAATATCTGACCCCAATCAACTAGTCACTAATCGTACAGCAGCGAAATAAAGTAGATGTTTTTCATGTTATATGTAATGTGAACGTTTTAATATGACTGTGATGATGAAATATATGTTTTGAAACGCGTCATAGTCAAATGCTGAACAAAGACACACAAGGTAAAATTAGTTACATTATTATCAGTATTTTATTAATTTTAAATAATATGGTGATCATTTCTAGTATAATTCCTATTTTAAAATGAGATAATATTAAATTATAGAACATTTAATTCAGAACTATATTAATTGATTTAAGATACCGTTTGTGAAACAATTAATATTTTGTTGCAGGAAACCTGGATCATTTCAAGAACAAAGAAGTTTCCCTGTTATGATTCTACTGATTATTAAAAAAAAGATGATATTAAAATTATGTTTTAATTCTTTTTGTGCATACATTTTGTAATACATTAATAATAATAAATAAGTTTAGACAGCTTCGGAAAAGTGTAGTTTTTTATGTTTTTACACCAGATTATTATGCTACACTATCATCAAAACCATCAATAACTGGGGAATGTATTATTTTGTTCATTCTTTGAAGTAAGTTAATCAAATTATTGTTGATTTGCTAAGATGTATGTTTTTTTTTTCATATCTAAGGAGCTTAAATTACTTTGATTAATAACTTTTGAATCATTGTGTTTTATGTAATACAACTCTCTCTAAGACGAGCAGGTCTGTAGAATGTTCATAATGCAATTGAGGTACCGGTATTGAATGTGTGCAGAATATGCTAGACATGTTATATATATAAGTGTAGCACATGCCTAGCATGTATGTAGAATAAGTATACAGGTATATCACATTCAGATCATATGGTAGTCATATGTGTAGCATGTGAATAGAATATGCACAGTGCATATTGATATCATGAATGTACCCGGAATATACTAGGCATCTTCTATATAAGTGTAGCATGTGCCCAGCAAGTGCATAGAATGTGTGTAGCTCATATTGAGGTAGTAAAATGTACCCAACATATGTGTAGAATATGCAAAAATCATATTGAGATAGTGAATGTACCCCGAATGTACTAGGCATGTCCTAAGGAAGTGCAGCACATGCCTAGCATGTACATAGAATGTACGTAGCTCATATTGAAGTCATAAATCATGCCAAGGATATTCAGAGCATGTTCTGAGTACATTCTAGGAATATTCTCCGGGCATGTGCCAGGCACTTTGTGAGCGCGGACGTTCACTTTTCCTGAGCA
>JAGFPH010010224.1:0-41474 GCA_018207615.1 Philaenus spumarius
TTTCTGCCAATGCAAATTGATTTGTAAAATCATTCCAGAAGGCTTTATTTATTATCCATCGAGGTGTTCGGTTGTTCAGAAAAGAGGAGTCGTTGAAAGAAATTTTTATAGGGGCATGGTCGCTGCCATACAAATCTGACATCACTGTCCACTCAAATCTTGTAGCTATCGAAGGACTGCAAAATGACAAGTCTACGACCGTCCAACCTCCTGTCGAAGCTGCTAAGTGTGTTAACGATCCATCATTAAGTAAAACTAAATCTAAATCGGATCGTATCCTCTCTATGCGGATACCCCTTGGGTTGCAGGTTGAGGATCCCCACGAATAGTGATGTGCATTGAAATCGCCAAGCAAAAGAATCGGAGCAGGTAATTGATATATTAAATCCATCAAGTCGTTTGATTGGACGGTATAGCTTGGTGGCAGGTATAGGCTGCATATTGTTAATTTTATGGGAACAGTGACTCGAATTGCTACTGCTTGTAATGGTGTATCTAGATTTACGGGAACACCATCCACAGAGTTGTGAGCAAATATGGCTACGCCACCTCTTGCTCTCTCCCCTGTAACAAAATCTGACCTGAAGACAGAATACCCCCTTAAGTATAAACAATGGGTATTATGAAGATGTGTCTCCTGGAGACAAACGAATAGAGGCGACGAGTCTCGCACAAGAACTTTCAAATCTTCCATGTGACTCCTAACACCGTTTAAATTCCACTGAACCACATTCATATTTGGGATCGTGGACATAGATAATTGATGATAATATATTTCAACAGTACATATTATATACTCAGAGAAATATAATAATATACTAATTTAAATAAATAAATATTAGAAGGGACATGGTCCCTTTGTAACATTTTCCTTTTCCTGTCCTGTATTGACAGGATGGTTTTTAGGTTGTGTGTCCTTGTCCACTTCCATATTTCCCTCAGACGTCTTGGAAGATGTTGAGGGTAGAGAAGGGCAAGGATCAGGGATTTTAGAAGGGCTTTTAGGAGGATTTGTAGGGGAACCTCCTTTTTCATTTTCTTTTTTACTACTTTTTGTAATTTTTGTATTTTTACTCTTCATAGCAACAGGTTTCTTCCCTGGAACGGGTCCAGAACTTCTTCCTGTTACTACAGATGGACAAGTATAAGATTTTTTTAAAAATTGTTTTACCCCAGTTATTGGTGTAATTTTCTTTTTTATTATAGTTTTTTCCCGAGTTCCAGTTCTCAGATCAAGAGCAGGGATAGACGGTTCTATTTCTGCTTGTGATACCGAGAAACTAGAGGACGGAAGAAGGGAATTTGAATCAACTAAAGCAGAAGCGGGAGCGGAAGGAAACATTTTAGAGAATAGAGCGACTAGCTGAGCGACTTGGTCAGTTAAGATTTTGACAGTCTTAGCCAATTCTCCACAGTTTGCGCATGGAGTGTTGCTCTTGTTTGAAACCACTGCAGCAAATGATTTACCTTCTAGAGCAGGCCTAGAGGTTTTATATAATTTTTTTGCGGCATTAAAAGATATTTTATCCTTAGCCATGATAGTAAGGACTGCTTTTTCTTCTTTAAACTTTTCACAGTTAAAGGAACGTGCAGGATGATCGCCACCACAGTTGGGACACTTGGCGTCATCATTGCAGCCCTCACTATTATGACCTTTTTTGCCGCATTGACCGCATATTTCTTGCTTTGTGCATGTAGAACTCACATGTCCAAACCCTTGACACTTAAAACAACGTCGAGGGTTTGGGACGTAAGGTCTGACAGAAAGACGGTAAAAACCAGCGTAGATATGCTCTGGCAGTGTGGGTGTGGCAAATGTAAGAATTAAAGAAGCCGTGGCTTTTTTCTCACCATTTTCACTGCGCATTATGCGAGTGACTTCAAGAACTGACTGGCTTGCTAGTTCGCTTTTTATTTCCTCCAAACTAATGGGGATCAAATCTCTACATGTAATGACACCTTTTGAATAGTTCAAGGATCTGTGAGGTTCTACAGATACCTTGACTTTGTCATAGAAGGAAGTCATCTTTAACAGCGACAAACTTTGTTTCCCGCTGTTAGTTTCAACTAAAATTGTGCCATTCTGTAATTTCCTAATGGAAAGTACAGGGCCCGCTGTTCCAGTAATTGCCTTGTTGATTACAAAGGGTGATACCTTTGAAAGGTCAGAATCTTTTTCCGCGTTTGAAAAAACTAAAAATTTGGGAGCTGGCAACTCAGATGGTTGTTGAGCAGCCCTCTCCTTTGTCTTTTTAAACAATTCTTTGTTAACAGACTCATCAGACGAATCTGAATGATGTCTCTTTGTTCCTAAATCTTTGACGGTTTTGTTTACCATGGGTGTTTTTGTCCAGCGCATCGTGTTAGGCGGAATCGGGCGAACTCGGTAAGGGCATGCCCATCAGATCACATTGCGATCACTTCCGAACCCCCAGTTCCGTGAGGATCCCGAGCACTCTTTTGCCAGTCTGGATGGACATCAGTCTGGAACCCGAAACTACTGTGAGGAAGAATCCGACTTTCTTCAACACCGCGAACACTTCCTGACCAAGAACCGAAGTGGCTGGCCCCAGAACAGAAACCACGCATACGTCTCGGCAGAGCAAGCTCACATCAGCCTTACCAAACCAGAGGTTGTCAAGACTCTGGCAGGTTCAGCACTCCCAACGCGCAATGGCTCTGCACAGTCAACATTCCTAAAAGAAGGTGAGAATAGGAATGTATGTATTGTTTGATGTATGTGTGTATGTAATTGGATGGATGTTTTGTAAGTGTTGAATGTGTTGGGCGTTGTTAGACTCGGGTACCGCGAGGGACGCCAAACCCCTCTTAGTAGGTGCAGCTAGTCTGCACCCCCCGTGCGGGGTTTACTGTATTTGATTCTGTTTCGAGTATATGTTAGTCACACATAGGGGAGTTTTTGGGAAATTCAATAATCGGGGATTTTTAGGAAGTGGCAGGTTATTTCAGGTTTATCTTCTCACCAGAGGTCCTTCTTGCATTCCTATCCGAAAGGTTATGGACCATGGATAGAAGACCCTCCAACCAAGGCTAAACATGAATGTTTTTTATTTTAGAATGTTTGTATTCTGTTCTGTTACAAAGTGTATATTTATATATATTTAGTTGGGAGAGTTTCAGATTGGTATTTTCGCTATTTTAAACATGTTTACTATTTCTATAATAATTTCAAGATTATTCTCTTTGAGAATGTCTCTTAAAAGGAACGGGGGTTTCCAGTTTTTGGCTTCAAGTTTGTTATATATTAACTGTCTGTGGCTTTCGTATGCTGGGCACTCAAAAACTATATGTTGTAGTGTTTGTATTACATTTGATGTGCACGATAGACAATTTGGTGTAAAATATTGTTTTATAAGATACAGTTTTAGCGTGTCCAAATCTTAGTCTACAAATTGTTATTATGTCTGACCTATTTAATTTTATTGAATTGAACCATGGATTATTTCCTATTTTATTATTTATTTGTTTGTACCAAATTGCCTTGTTAGTGTCATTTGCTGTTTGTTCATATAGTTTTTTTATAGTATTTCTTTGATTGTTTTATGAAATCTCCAATAGGTATGATAAAATCTTGGACTGTTTCTTGGATTAGTGCTGCTTCCCGAGCTAATGTGTCTACATGTTCATTTTCAAGTATGCCTGAATGACCAGGTACCCACTGTATTACAAAAAATTTGTTTTTTTGTTCTATTATTTCATTTATTATGTTGAATATTAAACTGGAGCCTTCTCCGTATATGATTGCATTATGTATGTCAAGTATTGCGGCTTGAGAGTCTGTACATATAATGTAATTTGTATGGTTTAAATTTTTGGTTAATTGTAATGCTTTATATATGGCATAGATTTCGGCGGTATAGTTTGATGATATGGGATTTAGTTTGTATTTTCTTTCAGTTTGAGTTGGCGGCATATATAAGGCCGCACCAACTCCGGCCGGGCTTTTTGAGCCATCCGTGTAAATTTGTATATGATTTTTATAGGTTATGTTTATGACGTTTAGGAAAGTTTGTTTGATCATAATTATGTTTTCGTTTTTCTTGGTTGATATTGTCTGGTCTATAGTTGGGTTACAAATTAAGTTTAATTTCTTTAGGTAGAGAGGTTTTGAGAAAGAATATTGATTTTGATTAGATTGGCTAACATCGGTTTGAAATAGGTTCAGGTCGCCCATACATTTGTTAAAGGAATTTATGTATATGGGCAATTTTTTTCTCCCAATATTTATGGTTTGTTAGCAGGTTCAGTTCTATAAGCTTTTGGTGACTAGGATGATTTTGATCGATTGCTACTTTATACATTAATTTATCAGTTAAGACTTGTCTTCTATATTTTAATGGGACTAATGTAGCTTCGAAATGTAATGCTATTACTGGAGTTGTTTTGAAAGCACCTAAAGCAATTCTTATTGCTTGATTCTGTATTGTTTCGAGTTGATTTAATTTAGTGGTAGCAACATGACCAAATAAAAAGCTACAATAGTCCATTTTAGCTCTAATCAGGCCTTTATATACACTTAATATAAGGTTGGGGTGTACGCCTTTAAACCCACATGCCAAGGATTTTAAAATATTAATGTCTTTGTAACATTGTAGAATTAAGTTATCTATATGTTTGTTGAAGTTTATTTTCATATCAAAGGTAAGGCCTAAAATCTTATGAGAGTCTACGTTCTGTATTTCTTTATTATATAGGCTAAGTTTCATATTATCATTCAGTTGTTTTTTCCTGGTGAAGATTAGAGTCTTGCTTTTATTTGGGTTGAAAGTCAGATGAAGCTTATTAAAGTACATTTCTAACTGTATTAGGGTATCTTTCATTTTGGATGTGATAATTTCATATTGCTTATGATTAAAATATACAGTTATGTCGTCTGCATATTGAAGGGACGTAACCTGTTTTGGTATGTAATTATTTATGTCAGATATACAGGGTGTTACAAAAATGTGTGATGGGCTATACAGGACCTGATTCTACATGCAAAAATAAGTCGAAAATGTAGAATAACATTTTTTCGATTTCGGCTTAGTTTAGCCGTAATCAGCCATTTTGTTTTTTTACAAAAACTCACTGTAACTTTGGAAATAGATAAGATATCGACTTCAAATTTGGAATAAGCATTTTATAAGTTACGATTAACAAGTGTACCAAACGCAAAGAATTTATTTTTATAATTTTCAAAATGGCGGCCGTTACAAATTTTTAACGTGGAATATCTTTAAAACCGTTAACTTTACAAAAAATGTACAAGAAACAAAATATTTTCCATTTTTAACGACAGACAAAATGCTTTTTTTGTAGTTTCAGTAGGTCATAGGATAACCGAGTTATCGACAAAAAACATAATTTCTTGGTAATTGTCTACAACGAAAATTAGCCTAAAACCACAATTTTTTGAAATTGAACAATTTGTGTAGTTGTTTTTCTAGCGGCTATCAGGCTCTAGGCTATCAGATTCTACATGCAAAAATAAGTCGAAAATGTAGTATAACACTTTTTCGATTTCAGCTTAGTTTAGCCGCAATTCGCTTGTAAACAATTACCAAGAAATTATGTTTTTTGTCGATAACTCGGTTGTCCTTTGACCTACTGAAACTACAAAAGAAGCATTTTGTCTGTCGTTAAAAAAGGAAAATATTTTGTCTCTTGTAATTTTTTTGTAAAGTTAACGGTTTTAAAGATATTTTACGTTAAAAATTTGTAACGGCCGCCATTTTGAAAATTATAAAAATAAATTCTTTGCGTTTGGTACGCTTGTTAATCGTAACATATAAAATGCTTATTGCAAATTTGAAGTCGATATCTTATCTATTTCCAAAGTTACAGTGAGTTTTTGTAAAAAAACAAAATGGCGGATTACGGCTAAACTAAGACGAAATCGAAAAAATGTTATACTACATTTTCGACTTATTTTTGCATGTAGAATCAGGTCCTGTATAGCCCATCACACATTTTTGTAACACCCTGTATATATGGAGAATAATATTGGAGATAGTACATCGCCTTGAGGTATTCCTCTATATGAGTGTCTGGTTATGTGCGTTTGTGAATCTGTTAGGGTTATTATTCTGTTTGAGAGCCATTTATTGCAATATTTGACAAAGATACCCGGAATACCTAATATGTGCATTTTATTTATAAGTGTTGGGATATGTACTAGATCGTATGCTTTGGAAATATCCAAAGTTGTGCTCATAATTGTTTTGTTATAAGTTAGGGGTGACTGAATATCGGTTATGTAATGTAAAAGGTAGTCGGCACAACCTTTTTTCTTTTTAAATCCATATTGTGTTTCTGGGATGATATTGTGTTTTTCTACATACCATTCGAGTCGGTTTTTTATCATGGTATTCAATATTTTGGCAAAACATGGTATAAGAGATATTGGCCTGTAGGAGTTTTCATCATTTTTGTCTTTTTGTGGTTTGAGTATGGCTATTATTTTGCTGTGTTTCCAAATTTCAGGTAGTGATTTTGTTTTTTCGGTCCAGATGTTGTTAAAAATATTTATTAGCTCTTCTAAAGCTTTATTTGGCAAATTCTTTATCATAATATAACTTATGCCATCTAATCCTGGGGCTGTATTTTTCTTTTTTGAATGTATGGCTTTAATTAATTCATTATAGTTGAAAGGTGCTTCAAGGTGATGGTTTTGATATTGAAATATTGGTATACTGATTTCATGTTGACTTGGGACGTATGCTGGACAGAAAACATCCATTATTTTGTTACACAAACAAGGGTTATAAAATAAATTTGTTTTATTGTCATGAAAGGTTTTTCCCTTGAGTTTTTTAATTATATTCCATGCTCTGCTAGAAGTGCTGTTACCGATATTCTTACATACATTCTCCCAACCTTCTCTTTTTGCTCTGTCTATTACGTGTTTTGCTTTTATTTGTGCTTGTTTAAATTTGTTGTAATTACAGTACCGGTAAGTCATATTTTTATTAAAATTTTGTAGGTTTAGTCTTCTTAATGCAACAGCCTTAGAGCATTCTTCTGTCCACCATGGTTTAGGCGAGAAGGTGTTTTTATTTTTGTTATTTTTTGGAATTTTGAATTTTGGTATTGCGATAGATTCGGCTTTGTAAATTATGTCATACATATGATTGATATCTATTTCTATTGAGGCGTTTTTGAGTAATGTGATTTCATTTTCTATTGTTTTTTTGTATGTTAACCAATTTGCTTTCTTGAAGTTAGGTTTGTCATTGTTTTTAAATTCGATATATCTGATATTATTAGGGTTTGTGTAATTTGTGATATCTATTACTATTTGAATTGGATAATGGTTGCTTCCTAATGAATCATTTAGTACTTGCCAATTTACTAGAGTGTTGTGTATATTTGGGGTTATAAAGGTTAGGTCTATTGGAGAGGAGGATTTATTGATTGTAGCTACTGTTGTATGAGACATATCATTTATTAGAATGAAGTTGGATTTGTTGTATGCAGATATGATGGCTTTCCCCTTAGAACAAGTTCTATTACTTCCGAATAATGGATGATGGGCGTTGAAGTCACCACATAACATGGTATATCCATAATCTTTGGAAAAAATATGGTTTTCCCATATTTCCATATCTACTTTTTTTTGTGTACTATATATATTGTATATTTTTAAGGATTTTTGGAAATTGTTTAATTTTATACCTAATATCTCTAGAGAATTTATGTTGGGGATATTTATCTCTGTCCAAGAAATGGATTCATGTACTATAAATGCTAAGCCTCCATATCCATCTTCTCGATCCTTACGTAGGATATTGAATTTTGGAATGGAAATATTTCTATTTGGTGAAAGCCAGGTTTCTTGTATTATAGCAATATGTATACTATTTTTGTTTAAGATATATCCTAGTTCATTTAATTTAGGTGCAATGGCTTGTGCGTTCCATTGTATTATGTTTAACGTATTGGTATTATTAGACATTATTTTTTCTTGTTTAGATTTGTGTTTGTTTTGAGATTAAGTTGACTGTTTTTTTTATTTCAATAAGGTCTTTGAAAAAATTATCTTGAGGATTAATATACTCTTTTTTAATGGATATATTTTTTATCCAATTTTGGACTTGTTTTCTAAAATTTATATTTTTAATTAATTCATCCAATTGTTGGTTATTTTGGTAGGTAGAATTGTTTTTGTCTTCTTTTTGGTCTGATTCTTTGCTTGTTGGTCTTATTTTTACTGTCTCGTATGACTTATCATAATTTGATTTGTATGTTGATTTTTGTGGAATAGTTTTGTAATTTGTGGATGTACTGGGTTGGGTGGTTGAGGTTATGTATTTGTTGGGTTTTTGGTATGTTTGTGGTTTAGATTTGTTAAAGTATTTACTTGGTCTGCTAAATGATGTTATGCTGCCGGAGGGGCTTTGCATTTCATCCTCATAGTCGCTTAAAACTTGAAATTTGTTTGAATAGGTTAGGTTAGGAAAAACGTTTGTATCGCTTATTTCAACTGGCATGTTTACTTTATCTGCATATATGAGCTTTTTAAAAATCTTTGGTTTCGAACCGTTTTGTATGTGATTGGAAAGTATTTGCTGGCGGAAAGATAGTCAAGTCTACGTTTGTTCATAAAGTCCTGTATATTTTTTTGTCTTTTGTATTCAGGACATTCCCTGCTGAAACTTTTGTGGTTATATTGACAATAGATACATGAAGGTGCTTTGTTACAATCGCCATGGAACTCTTCGCCGCACGTACCGCATAGCCTCTTATTTTTACAAGGGGTGTTAGCCCTATGTCCATAAGAAAAACATAAAAAGCATTGTTTTACAGGGATTGTGTAAGAATTAACTGGCATAATTACGTAATCAAGTTTAATTTTTTCTGGAAGTTTGTCTCCAGAAAAAATTATTTTTATGAAATGTGTTTTTATTATGTTTTTTGTTATTTTGTCTTTTTTTGTTATCCTGTGTGCATCTAGGATTTTGTATCTGCTAGAGGCATAACTGATTATTTCATCAGGTTCGATTTCAGGTTCGGCGTATACTACACCTACCGTTTCGACCCTGAAAGCCGGAACGAAGACGCGATATTCTTTTAAGTGGATTGAAGTGAGTAGTGAATTGGCAGACTGAGCACTGTGACAAATCACAGCAATGCTCTTCCCTCTTCTTGATATGCTCTCTATGTTTTGGTGGTTGGTTTTTAATATTTTACCAATATTGAAAGGGTTTATTTTAATGTTGTTATTGCTGCTTATTATAACCTCGAAAGGACCATCGTTGTCGTTTTCATTATATTCTCTTATTCTAAATATTTTTTTATAGGTGTTAGGCATTGATGAATTATTGGTATTAGGCATAATGTCCTGGGACATTTTGAGTTTTAATTCATTTTTGGTTTTATCTTCTAGGCCTACTTGGTTGGTTGGTAAGATTGTTAAAATAGCTTTTTGAAGTTCAGATTCATTGGGATCATCGTAAATTGGATCATCATCCATTTCTGAAATGGCTAAGCCTGAAAATGTTCAGGCCCAGCCGGGTTTTGAATTTGGAGTTACTTGTTTGGTAATAAAGTATCTTAGTATAATATATGATTGTATTGATTATTTATTTGCTACTTACTTTTCTATGAGAGGTTAGTTTACACAGAACACAATTATGCTACATGTTAACTACCAACTAATAAAAACTACAATATAAAACAAGATTTGACAAGCTCAAATTGATATTATCACTTATCACTTTGAAGAGACCGCTTCAGTTGAGACACGAACTAAGAATGGTGTATTTGCTTAGCCTGTTCCAGTCCAGACTCCACTCCAGAGTCCAGAGATAATGTGGCATGCCTTATTTTTTTTTTTTTTTTTTTTTTTTAGGCTGGCTTGGTATATATATCCATGAAGCCCTTATACAAATTCACTGTCCTTCTTAATTATATATATATTTTTTTTTTTGCACTATTCACTTATCACTGATTTAAATGAGAAATTATATATTTGTTAGTAGGGAATATTACTACTGTTTATATGCGTTCCTACTTTATAATAAATTGTAATAAACGGTATCAGTTAACTGACACAAACTTTCTCCCAACTTACTGTAGTCAAAATAATATTGTTTTTAATCATTTTATTTACTACTTTTTAGAACAAAACAAAAAAATAATATTCTACCTACGTCAATCGTATAAAAAAGTTATTGTCCCAGGCGTGATTCGATCGCGCGACCTTTGATTTACTGGCCGTCCTCGCTACCGTTGTGCTACCCCGTGCGGCCGTCGCCGTGATGCTAGATTGACAACATAAACTTGTTTATTTTTTAACATTTCCCCATAATTATGAAACGCCGACGTTTTGATAAAAGCGGGTGGTGTCATTTTGTTTGGCATCTTAAGCACTATAAATACTGAAAATTTGATCAAAATCGTTAGAGCCGTTTTTGAGAAATTTGCATTTTTGTCGTTTTTTATTGGTTTTTAGGGGTAAATTACCCTTAAAAATTAAAAATTCCAAAAAATGAAAAAAACGCCTGGAGATATTAGGGTTTAGTACCGGTACCTACATACCAAATTTCATGAAAATCGGACCAATAGTGTCCCCTCTGGTCGTGTATACATACTGACAGACAGAGACAGACACCACGTTAAAAACACTTTTTTGGGTTCAGGGAGCACCAAAACAAAAAATTCCACTAAAAATATTTTTGGGTTCAGGGAGCACCAACACAGATAATTGCACTAAACAATTTTTTGGGGTTCTGGGAGCACCAAAACAGATAATTCACCTGAAAATTCAAATTCGAACATTTTTACGAAAACAATACTTTCTCCATATGCTACGTATAGGGTGGAGAAAGTAAAAATTGTATGTTTTGTTTTGTAAGTTATGTTAGTTACAAAAAGTAGGATCCTTTTAGAGGATTTCATTTTTGTTTAGGAATATGAATTTGGGATTGTGGTATTGGAGTTTCTTCTCACCAGAGGTCCATCTGGCATTTCTAATCCGAAAAGGAGTGGACCAGGGAAAATCTAAGTACCATGAGCCAGGTTTCTACATATATGTTTGCTGTGTCGTGTTTAGGGTATATCTTCTTCCTATAATTTAAATTTTTATTTTTGTGGCTTTAATAAAATTAATTATTTCTAGAATTGTACAAGGCTTATTTTGTTTAAGTATATCGTTTAGGCAAAAAGGGGGTTTCCAGTTTTCTTCCCTTAATTTGTTATATAGATTGTTTCTTAGTATTTCATAATTAGGGCAATCGAATATTATGTGCTGAATTGTTTCCGATTCATTTTTTGAGCATCTTAAACATTTTGGGGTAAAGTATTTTTTTATCCTGAATAATGTACTATTTGTATTAGCATGTCCGAATCTTAATTTACAAATCGTTATTATTTCCGATCTTTTTAATTTAACGTTTTTAAACCAGGGAGTATTGCTGTAGTTGTTATTTATAATGTACTTATACCATGATGCTTTGTTTGTTTCTTTTAGAGAACTGTTAAGTTGGTCATTGTATATTTTTTAAAGGTCTGCCGTATAGTCGCCTAAAGGAATTATATAATCTTGACATATACTATCATTATCTATGGCTTCTCTAGCTAACTTATCCAAGTATTCATTATGTGAAATGCCTACATGTCCTGGGACCCATTGTATAACTATATTTTTATTGTTTTTCGTTACCTCTGTTATTATGTTCCCTGTAAATTCATTACAATCTCCTTTTGATATGCTTTCGTCCATTTTTGTTATTGCGGCTTGTGAATCTGAGCATATAATAAATGTGTTATATGGAAGGTTTTTAACTAGTTGTACTGCTTTATAGATCGCGTATAACTCAGCTGTATAGCTTGATGTTATTGGGCTTAGTTTATATTTTTCTTCAAAATTTATTGAGGGAATATAGACGGCAGCTCCTACTCCCGACATGCTCTTCGATCCATCTGTGTAAATTTGAATATGGTCTTTGTAGGTTATGTTTATAGCATTCTGAAATCTTTGTTGCAATTCTATTACATTTATGTTTTTTTTTGTAATGTCTTTACTGTCTATGTTAGGGTTGCAAGTGAGGTTAATTATTGTTAATAAAATGGGTTTTTCTAATACACATGTTTCTATTGGTTTAATTAAATTGTCTGTGTAGCTTATGTTAGTACGCTTCCTTGCGGTAGGCCTCGTGATATGTGTCGAGTGATGTGGGATTGAGAGTCTGTTAATGTTATTTTCCTGTTTGTTAGCCATTTGTGGCAGTATGTGATAAAGCTTCCAGGAATGCCTATCTTGTGCATTTTACTTAGTAAAGTAGGGATATGTACCATGTCATATGCTTTAGATAGGTCTAAAGACGCACAGATCATAGTTAGGTCGTGAGTAAGTGATATTTGAATGTCACTTACAAGATGTAATAAGTAGTCTGCTACTCCTCTTCCTTTTCTAAATCCATATTGTGAATCGGGTATAAGATTGTATTTTTCTAGAAACCATTCTAACCTGTTCTTAATCATGGTGTTTAATATTTTTATGAAACAAGGAATTAGAGATATAGGTCTATATGATTCTTCCTGATTTTTATCTGATTGTGGTTTAGGTATGGCTATTATTTTTAAATGTTTCCAAATGTCAGGTATATGTTTAGTCTTATCTGTCCAAATATCATTGAAAATGTGTAATAAGGTTTCCCAAGCAATTTTTGGGAGCTTTTTAATTATAAGGTAACTGATTCCATCTATTCCTGGTGCAGAGTTTTTTGTTTTAGATTAAATAGCTTTAGTTAATTCCAAGAATTTAAAAGGAGCCTCAAGAAAGTGATTTTGGGTTTCTATTATAGGAGGTTTGATTTCCTGTATGTGTAATACATATGAGGGGCTGAAAACATCCATTATTTTTTCACATAGATCTGTATCATAGAAAAGGTTTTTTTTATTGTGTGTAGAAAAGGTGCCTCTCCATTTTTTTATAATGTTCCATGCTTTTTTTGGTTTGGTAGTTTCCAGTTCTTTACATAATTTTTCCCATCCCTGTTTTTTTGCTTTATTAATAATTAGTTTTGACTGCATTACTGTTTGATTATATTTATTATAGTTGACTAAAGTCTTGTTTTTTTTTAATTCTTTTAGGTTTAGTCTCCTTAAGGCTACTGCCTTGGAGCATTCTTCTGTCCACCAGGTTTTTGGGATAAATTTTGCTTGTGTAACGTTATTAGGTTTTTTAAATGAAGGTATTGCTATAGCTGTTGCTTTATTAATAATATTATAGAAAGTGTCTATATCTATTTTTTTTGACATTTTGTGATTTCTTTTTTTATTACGGCTCCAAATAATTTCCAATTTGCTTTGTCATAATTTGGTTTGCAATTGTATTGTAGTATATTAATATGTTCTTTATTATTGTGTTCAAGGTATGTGGTATCTATCTGAATGATTATTGGGTAATGATTACTTCTTATGGGATCTGAAAATACTTGCCAATTTTGTATATAGTTGTGTAGTGATGGAGTTACAAAAGTTAGGTCTAAAGGTGCAGATTTCCTAAAAGGTGTTGCTACGGTTGTATGCGACCTATCATTTAACATTATAAGGTTTGAGTGGTTATATGCTGAGAAAATAGCTTTACCTCTAGGGCATGTTTTATTGCTTCCCGAAAAAGGGTGATGGGAGTTCAAATCCACGCAAATCATTGTATAGCCTATTCACCATCATTTGATGATATTATTTTATCCCAAATTTCTGGATTATATTTGCCTGGTTTACAATAATAATTATAAATTGAAATGGTTTTTTTTTAAACAAATTAGGTTAATGCCTATTGCTTCTATTGGATTTACATTATTTATAATTAATTCATTACATGGTATGGAGTTATGAACAAAAAAGGCAACACCTCCGTAACCATCATCCCTATCTTTTTGGTATATGCTGTAGTTTGTTATATTTATTTTATTATTTTTTGTTAACCAAGTTTCCTGTAATATTGCTATATGAATATCATTTTTGTTTAAAATATTCTCTAATTCAGGGAGTTTAGGTAAAATTGATTGTGTATTCCATTGTAATATTTTTAGGTTATTGATTTGTTTCATTAATGGTCTGTAAAAATGATTTAAAATATTTTTATTTTTAAGTTTTTGTCTTTTAGTTATATTCAAAAAGTTTTATCATCTCTTTACTGGATTCTGATATTTATTTGTATTTTTTGTTAGGCCTATCAATTTCGTAGAGGTTTTTTGTTTAAAATTGTTCTCTAGACTTTCAACAAATTCAACTATTATTTCATCTGCTTTTTTTTATTTAAGACTTTTTCCTCTTGCATTTTTTGTCTTAGTTCTTCTAGTTTTCCCTGTAATAAATGCAAAAGGTTGTCCCTATTTACTGGGGAGGTTACTTTTGGTATATTTTTGTTAGAGATTTGAGATGTAGATGGTTTATTTACATATGGTAAACCAGTTGTATTTACATTAGGGTTATTTTTTAATGGTTTGACGAAATTTGCATAATTTACTTTCCTACTGCTGGTATAAATATTTGGGTTTGGGTGTGTTTTATAGTTAGGCTGATGATCTGTGATAATTGTTTCTACCTCTTCTCTTAATGGTGAGAATCTGTTTTGTGTATCTAAAATTTCATTTGGTCTGTATGTTTTACTTGTGTATAGGTTAGGTTTGTAAATGGTTGGAAATTCCCTTTCAACTGTTTTGTATGTTGCTTGTGCAAATGTTTTTGGTTTGTTTTTGTATCTATTAATATATTTTGGGTTTATTGGTGGAAAATATTGACTAGCTTCGTAAAAAATTTCGTTGTGATAGCTCATTCTTTCTAAAATATTGTTTTGTCTAATATATTCTGGACAGTTTTTATTATTACTGCTGTGCTGACCATTACAGTTAACACAGCATAGTGGTTTGGATCATTCTTCAGAGTGGTAATTTTCACCACAATCTCTACATTTTCTACTTATTACAAGGTGAATTAGCTACATGTCCATAGGCAAAACACCTATAGCATTGCCTAACCGGAAATGTATATCTTTCGACACACATTCTGACATAATTTAAGGTTATAAATTCTGGTAATTTATCAGAATCAAACAGGGGTGCCCACAAGGGGGGGTCATGACGCAGACTGCATCATTGGGATTCTGGGGGGGGGGGGGTTCGAAAAATGTTGAGGAAACACACAAATTAGATGAAGAGTACATCAAATTAAAATGTATAGTTTGTAAATGGAGAGTAAAAGCGCAGTCACTATTTAACTTTCACCTGTACCATCGACCATAGAATAAAATAGACTGGACATTGCCCATACCTACCTGTACAGTTTGAAAAGTGTGCCTAAGTCCGCCATCTCGGAAACGTGTAGAAAGCCGAAACAGCTCGGAGTGACGCTAAAATTGTGATGCGCATGTTTCAAATACACTGTTGTTTTGAACACTTACAACACTCTGATTCCTTTGAATTTTTACACACTCACATAATAGGCCTATTAGTGTAGGATGATAATGGTATAAAATTATTAATTATAAAAAACCTTTAAAGGTATAGGCTAAATAAATTACCAAAGCTAGGACTTAATATGGAACTTTAAATTGTGACATGAAAGAGTTGTTCTGTGAGGAACTTTTTTGTTTTTTGGTCAGAGATGAGGAGTAAGTGTAAAGGTTTGAGGTAATAAGTTAAATTTTATGAAACACGTGTTTTCAATAAATTAACTCAAGTAGTGTAGTTTTTACAGCAGGTTAAAGATACGATTAAGTGCGCGCCATAATCTCGCTCAATTCTCACGGCGCACACCGACCATCTTGTTATAGTAGGCCTACTCGCACACGATTTATTGTCTCTAAAGCTTTTTTAGTTACTTACATAGCTTTAGTAATACATTTTAGCTGCTTTTCCCCGTTAATACAAAAATTTTTGTCATTAACTACCCAAAGATTAAAGGTAAAATGATTTAGAATGTTGTATGTTGTATGATATGTAATATATGTGAGTTTCAGGGATTTAAAACACTTTAATAAGGGAATAACGTAAAGGGGGTCATAATGTAAATTTTGGACATTTAGCCTATTTTAAAAAACTTAGTTATTTCATAAAAAATAATAAACATAGAAATTCAAAGGGAAATGCAGACGTTTCTAATTAATAACTCAAAATAAGAAATCTTATGAAATATCTTATCTCAAATTTAAATTCAATCTTGTTTAAATTATTCAGTTGTAACTCACGAGTTTCAAAATACACAAAAAACATTTGAACAGTGTAGGGAAGTTTGAAGAAGTGGTCCACTAAATTACTAGCCAATGAATATTGAAGATTATTTCAGACATCCTAAGAACTAAACTTGATATGTTATGTTGGTAGCATGTGTGATTCATCTATGTGCAGAGACAGAAATTTGGCCTGAAATGTTGGTACTTATCGTTACTACGTGTAGGGAGACATATTATGGTTTCCTCGTCCCCTGGCTCATCACGTGATTATGACGTCAAAGAACAGGCTTCCATCTCAATCTTGGTTCAGAGTTAGTACAGTACAGACCTATTGCAGGTAATCTGGTGAAATGTTTTTACAAAGTAGTTTTTAGCGGTAGTTAAGGTATAACTACCGTTCAAGTACGTTTCAATGAAAGTAGAGACAGTGTCGAACTTCATTCGATGAAAACAATGTAAAATTTGTGTGAATTTCACTACAAAAGTATCAACTTAGAAAGTTTGCGTAATGGCGTGGGTGCAGCATCTTTACATAACGATCAAATAACAAGTGCTTCAGTGAATCTAAATCGACGTGGCTAAAGTGCGACGAACTAAAGAATAATGGGGTTTTTTAATTTAATTAAATTCAATTGTGTTGTAAGTTTTTTCTCTTTTATAAATTTATTTTTTAAAGTGCACTATAAAATAAAGAATCGTAATTAATAAATTTATTTTAACCAAGTCTGCATTTGAATATTTTATTAATATAAGTTGTTATAGGTTTAGGATGAAATGATTAAGTAATTTATAGGTGTGTTTGAGTGTCTGATTGTGGTAATTATGATGCTGATTTGCCAACATGATTTAATTAATTATTTGTGTGTTTTTGCAATTTAAAATGATACAGTAAAGTATTAATGCCAACTACTATGCTTTCTTAATTTGAGTTTTCTCCTTTCCAGAAGTACTTTATGGTAAATTGAACCCTGTAATAATAATAAATTTAGCTTCAGTGTATTTCATAAGTGGTATAAAATGGCGTCGGTCTTTGGTAAGCATAATGCGATTTGGCGGCAAAGGTTTCCATGTGCACAGACATGGATGCTAAGCTTCCAGACGAGTCCATTTGTAACCAACGAACTGTACGCACAGATGTGTTAAGTTAATGCATAACAGAGATTTGATAGTCAACTGTAGAGATGAGACGAAGTATTAGTAACCGATATTTTGTAACGGTTACTTGTCTGTCCTAAAAGTAACCGATACTCTAATGTCAAAATATCGGTTACAAATATCGGTCTCTGTCTCTGTCTCCGTCAAGTAACTGTATGTAACCGATACTTAAAATGATACATGATACCGATACTTAAAATGATACAAGATACAAGTAACCGTATAGGCCTATTATGATAGATACTAATAATGAATATTTGAGTTGAATATGAATACAGAATGGCTCGGTCTCTGTCTCTGTCTAATACAAGTAACTGTATGTAACGATGTAACCCCAAGTTTAAAGCGATACTTAAAACGATACAAGTAACCGTTTGCTCATGCGCAGTGCATCATTTTAAGGTTGGGAGGGTTACAGTGTGAGATTCTTAAAATTGGTAAATATGCCAGACATTGATAGGCAGGAAGTTTTTCCTGGAATCTAACTTCAGACATCCTGTTTTATTTTCCCACAAATATGAAGTAAATATTGCTCCTCATGCGGCCTCCTATCCATTTCCTTAGTTGTAATATGAATTGTTTGATTTAGTAGTTTAGTGTTTAGTACGATTCTGTCTTTTGGAGAGTAACTTTGCTTAATTTATTACTGTTTCTTTCTTTGAGTTTATTAATAACAGTCAGTGAAATAATGTTAGTCTGTGTGTGTTTGTAATATTAGAACAGAGTGCTAGTAGTTGTGTTTTTATTATTTATGAATTTTTAATAACAAATTATAAGTTTTTTTATAATTTGTTTATTTACTTATTAAGTTAATTTGGTTTGTTGTTGTTTAAATATTTTATAATTTTCAATTTTGTGGAAAATGGATAATAAACGTCGAAAAACGAGCTAATTGTGGAATTTTTTTCAAAGTTCGAGCAAAGATTCAGCAACATGCAATATATGTAAATGTAAGTTATGTAAGTTATGTAAGTTACAAATATTCTATACTCAATTACTTGTCCTAGACAACATCCACCGGCACTGCTGGCGAGTGACGTAAAAATGCGGTTAAGCCTACATTTACTGAGATATTTTTATGTACCCCTGAAAGTAACTGTGGTTACTTGTAACCGATATTTCTTTGTATCTGTAACGGAAATAACGGTTACTTGAAAGTAACCGATAGTCCCATCTCTAGTCAACTGTGATAGACATAGATTTGACTATAACATAACCTAACTTCAATTTTGGGGTTATGTTTGATTGTTTTTATTATGATAAAGGGAATAATGTGTTGTAATATTTTGAAGTGATAAATTAATTAAATAAGTAAAGTATATGGATTGAAGGTAGGATATAATAAATAATTGTTACGCAGTAAAGGTTATTTTTTATTAAAATCAACTTAGAAATATTTTTGTCAAAATTAATTATTTATTTTTTATTTTTTTTATTTTTCTATTAATAAATTTGTTTGTAAACGGCTTGTGTAAGCGCAGCACGTTACAGATACTAATGATTTATTTTAAATCTAAACATTGTCTATCATATAATCAGCATGGCTTAGCAAACTATATAAAATGATATTTAAGTGTATTAACATTACGTTATTATACTGTGTAGAAATCAATAAATAATACGGTACCTCTTCATAATATAAAAAAGTTACGATAAATACGAAAAACGAAGTATGTAACATGTAACAAACAATGACAACATCAACATGGCTTAGAAAACTATATATCATGACAATTATTACTAAGCCGTGTATTAATATTACTTCACTATACTGTATAGAAGTGAATAAATAAAGCCTCTTTATTGTAGGAATAAGTAACGCATAATTACGTTTTTCAAAGTATATAACAAGTTCAAATACAAAACTATAACTTTATCGATGTGTTTCTGTTACTTGGTAAATAAAAGTCTACTGGACTAAGAAAGTCACTAATTTTGTCAAGTGATTCCTGACATATAAATAAAGGTGTTTCTTTTTTTTAAATAAAGAAAAACTTTAAAAATGTGCATAATAAGTTTTGCAGAGCCAGTTCGAAGGCGGGTGAATGAGCACTGGACGGCCGCCGACGTTCGGGACCACAGAATTAAATAGACTGGTTATGCCATAACCCTGTATATTGGGGAATTGAATTTAGGTTGGCCATCTTGTGTGAGGATAGAAACGTCGAACGGGCCTAGAGAGGTGTGACATTTTCAGTGCGCCCTATTCATTTACACCGTGGTTTCAATTGCTGAAAATGCTCGAAAATCTTTGAAATTTGCACCTTAAAAAGAAAAATCGTCGCTCATGTAATACTTAAAATCACTTATGTACCTCCTAGGCCTATTGCCTTACTTCAATAATAAATCATCGCCCACCTTAACTCTCCATAACATCTTTCTCCCAACTTCAACGTAGAACAATATTATATTTTTCACCTTACTTCAACTCACCTTACTCTTAAAACCTTAAAAATCACCTTCACTTGACTCCCATAATCTTAATAAAAAATATAACAATCATACTATTTGCGATAATCCACATATAACCTCACTTATGCTCTGTTGCATATATATACTTGTAATTACTAATCACTGAAAAATATTTGTTAATTAATTCTATTCTCTTAGGGGTGAATACCTGGCTATCAAAGTAATGGCTAAACGGACACTCGTGGCTATATAAAGAAATTCAAGGCATTGCAGCAAGACAACAATTATTTACTCAAACATGATCAAAAATATATATTTACAGCAATTAAGAAACATAAACATAGTGATACATATATACAAACAAGTCAAGAAATTATTTACAGTTGTACAAAGTTTCCTGAACCATACCTTAAGTAATGACGCAATAGAAGTTAAATGAAGTTAGTTTTTTAATAAAATGAAAAATTTTAATACCTGCAGACTAAAATATGTCCTATGGCCATTATTACTTACAATTTCACTCGTTGCACTGTCTTTTTACCTAGGATTTTCACTGATTCTAATCGTCAAAGTCACTTCACTTACTTTTTTACCAACGCGTTACTCAGAGCACATGGCAACTTTTTGAAAAGTCCATTTTTTAAAAGAAATATATAGAAGATTTCACTTCTTTCACTTTTGCAAACTCCTAGACGTCTCTACTTAACATTCACATAACTTTCGTCGTGATCTTTTGAGAATTGTTACTTTTTTTAGCAAATTCTTCACCACCCGCAAGTAGCTTGTACAAAGCTGTCTACGCCATCTTGACTTCTCCTTTCTCCTTTTCTCTCCTCTCTTCTCTTGCGTTGTTAACCGTACTTCTCTCAGAACTGTACATGCCAAAAGTCACGTCCGCAACTCTGTGCTAGGCCTTCCATATCTCAACGTATAGACCGATGTTGTGTCTTATTATTACTTGTATTTATTTATCGAACTGTCCATAATTCCAAATACCGCTCTGTATCGTTCATTTACAACGCACCACTCATTGAAACAAAGTTTCTGTACAATTTTCACCTTTTATACACGCTCATATATTGATATGTTTTTTAAGTCTGCTTTTATATTACCTACTTTTACAGTCTGCTTTTATGTTTTATTATTTGTTTATTAAAGAAAAAATGATTCTACTGTAATTACTTTGCGTCATTAAGAAATGTATATATAAAAATTATAAATGGTTAATATTATTTATGTATTGCGTCATTATTCATTTAGACCAAACCTCTGTATCTTTAGTCATTATAGGAAACAGCTGATTTATTTCTTATTTTATTATTTTCTCTGTGACATGGACGTTAGTGTTACAGGGGGTTACAAATTGTGGGGGGGGGCTGCGTCATTAAACTAGGGGGGATGGGCACCCCTGGAAACAAATGTTATTTTAATAAAGTGAGTATTAATTAAGTCATTATTAAATCTTTTTTTTATTCTTTGCACTTTAATGATAGGGAAATTACTTTCACTTTCATTCATAATCTCTTCTTCCGACACCTCTGGTTCAGCATAGACTACTCCGGTACATTCCACTTTACTGGAAGGGACAAAAACTATATATTGTGTTAAAAAATGTGAATCTAACAGATTGTTAGCTGCACTATAATTTTTACAAGTTACAGTTAGATTTCTACCTGTTATTTTAATATGATCGATGTCCTCATGATGGTTTTTAATTATTTTTCCTACCAGGAAAGGGTTAATTTTTTGTTTATCTTTACTTTGAATAATGATGTCGTACGGACCTTCATTATAATATTTATATGTTCTAAATTTTTGGGTGTTCATTTTCTTAATAAAAGGTTCCTGTAATGATTTATCATTTGTATTAGTTTCATTTAATAACTCATCAAATTTTCTTTTATTTTCATTAGCTTGGGTTTGTTCTACATCTGTAATTATATTGTTTTCTGTATTTTCTAATTCTATTAATTTTGCAATCGTCAATTGTGTTTCATCGTCCATATTTTGAGGGATGGCTGGACTTTCTGCCATGCGGCAAGTCCAGCCTATGGTTTATTTTAAAGGAAGATTCTAGAAAGAATATTACGTTTGCTACAACTAAAATAATATATATACAATAATAATAGTCTATTAAAAGGAGGTGTTTGTTTTAACTAAGAACTATTAATATTAGTTGATATTACATTTTGTTTGTTAAGTACTACAGGATAGACTATGTTAAGGAAATCTACTAAGTTAGTTTAAACACGAAAGAAATACTCGCTCGCAATCAAACTTCTCAATCCACTTTCTGTCACTGCTGAAAGTACACTCTTATGTGGCATGCCTGTTCAGCCGCACCGCACCATCCACACTCATCTATGCAGTGACCACACTCATCTATGATCACTTAAACGCTACATCATCTGTCACCAGTCTGGTTGATCAGAAATTTACCAGATGATTGGTAATTGTAAACCTTTCAAGATAATTTTATGTGAATATTATTGATTATGAAACACATTTGAAGTACCGTATGTAATTACTTTTATTATAAACAATTATTCAAGCTTAAATGTCTAGATTGATAAAATTTGTCTATATTTTAACATTTGCATTTAGTTATACATGCAATAATTTTGAATGATAATGTATATGTGAACTTGAGGGTTTATACTGAAGAGTAAACTGAAGATGATTGGTAATTGTAAACCTTTCAAGATAATTGTATGTGAATATTATTGATTATATAATATCTAGGTGATATAATGTTTTTATAAATTTGTCTTATCTAATAAATGTTATTATTTGTTTACTATCCTTCTAGTGTTTTCTTTAATGGCAACAAAAATAATGCATTCTCTTTTATTTTTATAAAGAAAAATTATGATTAAAAATGTCTAAAAAAACCATTATTAATTAAAATCATTGTGCATCCAGTTAATAAATTTGAGTGTACATTTTAACAAATAAGATTTCTTTATCTACAAGTGGTCAAATATATTTCAATAATACTTTTACCAAAGCTATTTTCAAATAATAATATGTTAATTTATAAGTGTTATAAATTTAAATAAATATTACATTATTTTAATTTTTACAGCCTAATATTATGTGATTACTTTTGAAATTGTAACAATTCAAAATATACCATAAAATTATTAATAAGTCAAACGAATCATACATTACTGTATTTCAACTAAACACGCATGAGTGCGAGAGAGACAGAAGACTGATAGTAAAAATCATTTAGAAACGATCCGACCGACGACATCTAGCGGACGGAATCGCAAACAACAAATTAACAAGATTCTAAAACACCCGACTTTCGATAACATTTTACGTAATTAATAATATTTCCAGACCTCGTATCCCTATCTTTCCTATATCAAAATTCATCTAAATTAACCAACCACTCCATCCAAATTATAAGATTAACTCAATCAACAAGCGTTCGACCGAAATTCACTTTTTTAATCCACTCGAAACCAGACCGGCATACTAAAATCTAGGCCATATCAGAAATACAATCATCGATCCTAAGAGAACCAAAATTTAAATAAAAAAATGAAGAACACCATCAGATAGAACGAAAGATTCTTCATCAAAAATGTCTTTGGCAAAATTTCATAGGAAACACCGTTAAGCCATAACAATTCACTGAAAGTCGACGAAACAACGGCTAAAGCTAGATAGGAGTAGGACATGTTTATTAAGCCCCGCCCACAGTCACATGACCGCTTGCAGCGCGGAAATCCCAGTTTAAAAGCCAAATGTATAGTTTTAATTGTAAATAGTAGATGTTAGAAAATAATTTGTACAAGGAGCTATTTTTGGTATTTTCATGCAATTTTCTTATTTAATCAATTTCTTTTTAATTTTATTATTCAATATTAGTTGTAAAACAAAATTATTTCAAAATTTAATCAAAACAACACCAAATAAATACACTACATTTTAAATTACACTTTTTTGTACAACAATCCAAACCCCAGAAGATACGAAATTCACCAGGCCTTATGTACCCATTTCCTGAAGGCCAAAGCAAGCCAGTTTTGATCCCAGGATTTTTAAATTTTAATTGTTGAATAGACGCCTAAGAAGCAAGACCTATGACCAACGCTCTCCAATAGACAATTTAAATTGAAGATTCTTAGTGTTCAAACTTTGTCAACGTTTAATAAATAACTTACCTTATCTAAAGTGAAGTGTAATAATCATCAATAATCATTTAAAATCCCATAACAAGAAGAAGAAGTTATAAACTGGGTGAGATCTATCCATAGGCCTATAATTACTTACATGAAATTAACTCTATCTATATTTCAAACCATCCATCAGTGAAAACTCGAATATTATAATTTTTGGAAAGACTTTATAAAATATCTTTATAAGAAGAATTTGTTCGGACCATCAATATAAATTTAACTTCGATATAACTTCCCTTTGTATACACCTACATACACTTACATTTTAACCCATTGTACTATTTTCCTTTCCCCTTTTTCAATTTTCATATTTATCAATAATAACTGTTTTAATCATTACTTCTGTTTCAATAATAATAATATTGGGAAAAGTCGGCACTGACCCCCCGAGATATTAAGAGTGTTATAAAAGACTATAACGAACATTTGATTTTGAATTAACTTGTTTAGTGAATAATTGTATATATATTTTAATTTTTCGTTTTTTTATTAAAGAAGTTGTTAAAATTGTAAACTGTCTTTGTGTTTTGAATTGAATCAGTTATTTTACTCAGAAAAAGTGGGTATATTGTAAATTGACGCCGCAACGTTTGGCATTTCTCACGGAGAAAATCTGGTGTGTGTTATTGTAATTTGACGCCGCAACGTGTGGCATTTTTCATAAGTAAAAGAAGGTTATTGTAATTTTAAGTATTTTTCTTAGATTACTACTGTGTTTTAAATTATAGGCAAAATGTACCTATTATTAAAATAAATGGCACTTTAGTTACTTTATTCTAGAGTCATTTAATAAACTTTTGTTTAACAAAATACATTTCACAGTTAGTAGCCAAAGAATAATGCTTAAATATGCAAAAGTACCGTAATGATTTAATAGTAGGCCTATAAATTATAATTATATACTACAATACCGGTTAAAATAGATACAACGTACTACGTTTAGTAAAACTTTTTTTGTTAGATTGCTTCTGTCCCACCAGAAGCGCTGAAGATAGTTTCAACTTACAGTGACTAGATAGAGAAACTAGTCACTTCTCTATCTAGTCACTGTATTTCAACTTATAACATTGAGTTGCCTATCTCCTCTTGGTATTATTATGTCTGGAAGTTTACCGATCAGTGCGTCTGAACTGAACCAGTATAACCCCAGATACCTTAGACCAGTATTATAAGGTTGTTACGAAATAGAATGAGTTGTTAGGTAATTCAGTTACATCATAGATCATGAATAATAAATAGATCTTGCATCCATACGGGGGCTGTGTTCCGGAAAAAAGGTTGTCGCGAAAATAGTACATGATCGCGCCGCGAGGTAGCACTAGGGAGAAATCATTGGTAGCATTGGTAATTCAAACAGCTTCCATCGTTTCCCCAATAGAATAGATAGCGCCAAAAAAGTCGAATTTCCACTGGAACAAAATATTGCATTGGATCGGAGTTCTATTAGATTATCCAAATACAATGGTTACATACACAAAAACAATGTTGATAATTGTTTAAAAATAGCAATTGTATTAGCCAGCAACATTATGTATTATTATTAATAATACAATACTTATTTACTAATATGTAGTACTTAATATAATGATAAATCAAACATACAAATTCTAAAATAACTAAAAGTAACTGTTTCTATTTCATAAACTGTACAATCCTTAAAATTTGTTTTATTATTCTAAAGTGCATACATGTTTGTAAATTGACAAGCATCTTTTAATAAATTATTAATGATGTATCTTCAAAGGGTGGACTGAAGAGGTAGTAATGGTGAAAACAAATTATTTAATAAAATTTTTCAGATAAATATATTTAATTAATATTAAATTCACAATTTTAAATAAACATGTGTGTTCAATCATTTCATTTATCGAAGAAGCTTGTAAATACTTGCATATTACAATGAAATGCTACACAACGTTGACAAAAAGATTACCGTATTAAAAATATTTTGTAGCTGTTACGAAATAGAATGAGTTGTTAGTTATATTAGTTACATACACAAAAACTATGTTGATAATTGTTTAAAAATAGCAGACTTGTATTAGCCAGCAACATTATGTAATATTACTGTAAAATAGAATAGATAGTTAAGCAATTAGGAATGATGGAAATCACATTGAGTTGCATTTTTAAGTAGGCTAACATAATTTTGTAAGAAAGAAACTGGTAAAACTGAGAGGGGGAACAAAAGTTTTAAATAGACAGAACACATTAGAAGGGGGTTCTTTTCTGGAAAGGTTCTTGGGTGGAAGAGAGGTCTTGGGAGACCGGAGGCTTCGGGGTGTAGACACCAGGGTGGGCGTCAAGGAGAGCCACCAGGACAGAGTAAAGGCAATTAATACAGAAACTATAGTTTCTGTATTCATTGGTAAAGGTGAGGACACAGTTTGTGAATAAAATTAAAAAGATAATTGTTTTATGTAAATTCTGAATTGGAATCAGTTTCTGTGGGTTAATCTATTGGGAGTGTTATATTTATATTTAAAAGAATTCATATTTGTGGAGTAGAAATTTTGTACTCAGTTTTGCCCGTAGTGTAAAGTAAATGGTTTAGACTAAGGTTGATTATAGTTTTCACACAGTGTAGAATCAAATGTAATATAGTAGATCTTCAGAATAAAATAAATATGTTTATGTATCTTTATATTATTATGTATGATATATCTGATGTATACGTAAAAGCAAATGTTCATCTATGTGCACTGACAACGATATTGAACTAAACTTTGAACCGGACAGTAATATAGGCCCAACAAATTGGCCCTCTATAAGGAGTAGGGAAATGTGGTTCGAAAGAAAGTTTAGTTTTCTTGGCACTATAGCCTAAATGGTAAATTAGGCTGTACGGTATGCACGGAAGTTCCCACCACGGTGTTTTTTTAAAAAGGAAAGCTTATCGATTTCAAAAGAATGGTGTTCTTTTGCTGTTACTTACCAGTTTACTTCTTTGAGAAAAAAATATTTTTACTAAACAATCGCAAGTCACGAAGTAGGAGTGACCATATCTGCAAAGGCGAAATGAGAATCGATTGAAACCGTTTATGACATCAACTCATCTCACCTGAAATCAACTACGAAAATCTTCAGGTAACCCATACTACCTAGCGAAAAATGATAAGCCATTTCGGATTATTTTTAGCTAAAGCTAAATGGTCTGGATAATGGTTGGATTGCATTCCAGATTTAGTGCCACAGAAATCATAAGTCACGTTTCAGAAGAAGTGATAAAAAAAGGAATAATTCGACTGGCTTTAGACATTTCTAGAACATTTTAATCATAATTGACGAATCTACAAGAATGGAAGCTAAATCTAATTTGATTATTTATATGAAATGTGAGACTAGTTTGACAAGCTTTGACCGAACTCATTATTTTTAGACTTATTAGAACTTCCAAACAGCTGACAGCTAATAACTTCAAACTGTTTTAATCTCCTTGGTAAGGCCTATTTTTTCATTTCAAATGATTTTTATTCCTTCGAATTAAAAAAAAATTCTTCGGGGAAGCACACTCTGATGCCCCTCAAAGTCTATTTCCGAAAGCTTGGGAGTGATTCCACACTGGATAATTTACGACTAAACCCCTGCTCCCTCTTTCGCCCACTTCCTCCTCTAAAACCTCTCCACCCTTACAGGGAGTGACAACCTTACTCCACCGATCCTGTACACCTGCTTCTCTAATCCCATACAAACAAGGAGGTCTTTATCTCAAGACCTATGGAGCAGCAAAATCTCTTCCCTCCCCCCCCAAAAAAAAAGTACAAGTATCTGGAATGAGATCTGCGCTTCCAGACTGAATTTGATCCAGGGTTAGTAACTGAAAACATACATACATAAACACTAAGCACCACCAGTAAGGCCCCAACAAACACCCAACCAAATGTCTGCTGAACTGTATTATCACAACAACCCTCTAATGTTAATTATGAGATAAATCGACGAGAAATTGTTAATTTAAACATGTTTTCAACCATACTACAGAAATACTTTACTTTACCCCCGCCATATCTCCAAAACTATTAATCCACCAAAAAAAAACTTATAGAACAATTTTTGCAGAGAATTTAACTTACTTTAAAAAGTTATTGAACAAATTAAGCTCTAAAGTGAAGGGTTTACGAAATATTTTCAAAAAACCTCGAAAACAAACAGTTTTTACACCTTCTACCCCTCCCAACTCTCCCACCCTGAAAACCGGTATTTCGGTGGAGACTTTTTACCACATTTAGAGCAAAGGGTCCATCAAACACTCAACCTCATGTCTGCTGAAATGTATTATCAAAACATACCCCCGTAATGGTAATTATATACGGTAAATAATCGAGAAATTGTTAATTTACACACGTTTTCAACCATACATACCCCCACCATATCTCCAAAATTCTTGATCATAGCAAAAAAAAAACGTATAGAACCATTTTTGTGGAGTATTTAAAGTACTTTAAAAAATATTGAACAAACTAAGCTCTAAAGTGAAGAGTTTACGAGATATTTGGAAAAACCTAGAAGACACACAGTTTTTACACCTTCCACCCCCTCCCACCCCTAACCTTACGCTATTTCGGTGGAGACTTTTTACCAAATTTGTAGCAAACAACTTCCAACAATCAGACCTTTGTTTTTTTGGATTCTACAGTTTGAGTATTTTTTGGTCTAATTTTACTGTACTACAAATGGAACGCCCCCAAGGGCGGGGGGGGGGAGGTCTGGGGGGGCAAAATTTGTGAAGTTGTGACAGAGAATTGAAAATTTCCTTTGGGGCTGATTTCATTTTGACCATGCGAAATGCCTCTAATGCACCGGGAGGGAGGGAAGAAGGATGTACATAATATTTTATGAAAAGAGAATTTTAATTCTCATAGGAGAAACTTGTATTTAAAAGAAATAATTTTGATATCTTGTTAAATAAATATCCACATTATTAATCAATAGTGGTCGGTTATTTATTGAATTGCACCACACTGAATTTTGGGCAACCAATTGATCTTCATCTAGTCAGAATTGAAATCAGTGCCCCAAAAAAATCCGAGAGGAATTTTTCAATTCTATTTCTCAACTTTACAAATATCCGCCCCTCCATCGCCCCCATGGTGTACCGGGGGCCTTTCGCATGGTCAGTATTAAAATCAGCGTCCCCAAAAATCCCCAAGAGGAAATTTTCAAGTCTCCGTCGCAACTTCACAAATTTTCTACCATCGACCTTCTTCAACAAAAATCTGCAAGTCCACCATCGCCTTCTCCTAGATAAGCTAACCTCATTGTGTAGAATTAAATATAAATTAGCACAAGCTAGAAGAACTTCTTCTTCAGTCAACATCTCGAGAAACACTGCCTAGCTAGTGTGGACACAAAACAATGACAAACATTTGTTTTGGAACAGTTTGCAAACAGTTGCGAAACAATTTTAAAACTGTAGACAAACATGAAAAAAGAAACAACAAACTGTTTGCAAACTAGGCTTTAGAAACCTCTGAAGATATCAACTTCAAACTTGGTACATGTATTACATTTAATAAGATCCATTTTACTATAGAATATCAAGTTTATACTTTTACTATTTTAAAACGGCGGCCATTTTAAATTTCTAAGTCTCAATATCTCAAAATCCGTAACTGTTACAAAATATTTACAAGATTCAAAAAAAAGTTGCTAAATTTTATTTCCTAAATAAAGGTGCATATATTATTCAATGACTATTAATTAAATTTTTGCAATTTTATAGAAATGGCTATATGCAAAGTTTTTGGTAATAATGGCAAAATTTCATGTTTCTAGTTCAAAAAATTGTTACTGTTAAGTTATTTTATAAATAATTCCTTGAAGTCTTTATACCATTCATTAAGCAATATTTTAGTAATTATTTGTATTTTTTATTTTGTTCCTAACATTTATAGTTCTTGAGATATTATACTTGAAAGTCAACCTTTGCTGTAAGTAATCAATGCAAAATTTCCAAACAGTAAACAAAAAGTATTGTTGTATTCATTTTTATGTCTCCAGTTGCAATAGTTTAACAACTAAGTAATGTATATCTACAATATTAATATATATATATATATATACACCTTATTTCCGTCTTGCAACTTATTTTCTGTAGTGTAAAACTACGCGCGTTTCAGGAACACGTTCCCATCTTCAGATTTTATACAATTTAAATAAATTTTACTCACATGTGAGTACGTCATAATTTAACAAACACACACATACCAAACATGAATTATTGCACAAATAAAATTTAAAACAAAAAACTCAGTTTAAACATTTTTAAAAAACAGTTGCCTTTAGGTCATGCTACCGTTGCACCGGTCACTGGTCGACTGATAGATTACACCCGTTATCTCCATCGTCAATACTATTTATAGGCCTACAGGTAGCAATTGCAGTGTTATACAGGCTATTCGATTTAAAATGTAATTGTTCATTGAGAACTAAGCTACTCTGGTGCAAATTAGCTTGGTAAATTTCAAATTCTTCCAATGCATTCATTAAGCGACCTTTTCTACATAAATGCAAAGGGATTAAATTTACTGTCAAATTGTCATAGCTGTGATCATTATCAATTAGGTGTGTAGCATATTTTGAATTGTTATTTGCAATGTTTTTTTTAGGTAGATGTTCTTTAAATCTATCCTTGAATTTCCTGCCGGTTTGTCCAATATAAAATTTATTGCAATCGCTGCACTTGAGCTTATACACACCAGAGCAATCTTCAAAGCATTTTGTTGATTTTGGTCGGAGTTGTTTTTTTATATTATTGCTCGTTTTGAATGACACTGTCACATTATGTTTCTTGAATACATTTTTCAAATAATTAGGCAATAAGTTGGTATATTCCGCGGAAATGAATTTCATTGGTTTTGTTTTACTGTCTCTACTTTTACTCAGGTGTTTGTGAAGTAATTTATCAACTATTTTTGTACTGTAGCCATTCCTGCTTGCTATGTATTTTATTGTTTGCAGCTCTTCGTGATAATGGAGTTCACTCATGGGTATTGTTATTAGACGGTGTAAAAATGAATTAAACGCACCCATTTTTTATGACCATGGATGGTACGAACTAGCGTGAATTACCACATCAGTAGTGGTTGGTTTCCTATATATTTTAAATTCAAGTTCATTTCTGTGTTTTATAATGGTTAAGTCCAGATAGTTAATCCTGTTATTGATTTCCTTTTCCATTGTGAATTGTATATTGGTGTTTAAACTGTTGAGGTAAATATGTAGTAAGTCAAGTTGTCGGGTTGTGCCTTTAAATATTAAAAAAGTGTCATCAACATATCGCTTATAAAACAAAATTTGGCTGTAGTATTTATTTTTACTTGATAATACAAAATTGTTTTCAAAATAATTCAAAAACAATTCGGACAGTATAGAGCTTAATGGAGATCCCATAGCTAAACCTTCACTTTGTTCGTAAAATTTGCCCTCAAATTCAAAATAAATCTGCTTTAAGACAATGTTTAGCAGATCGATTATTTGGTTTACGGAGGTTTTACACATTTTCTCAGTTTTAGTAAGGTTTTCTTTCAAAATGTTTAAAGTTTATTGTACTGGGATGTTGGTATACAGGTTCACAATGTCAAATGACACCAAAATGTAATTCTGTTTAATTACTATTTCTTTTGTTTCATCAATAAATTCATAACTATTTCTCACGGAACAATCATTATTAATTGTGATGTAATTTTTTTTAATTATTATTATTATATAGGGGGTTTATGTGATACACCACCGGGACCCACTGCACCTAAACCATGATGTCCTCTGTGCCCCATGTCCATGCAGTAGTTCACATCAAACCCGCCCTTTTTGCGAACCGAAGAAGTCCGTGGGGGCCTTCCTCTCGGAGCGGTAGGGTTAATTGCTTTAAGATGGTTTAGATTACCTTGGAATACATTGGTACATTTATTGATGCCTGCATTGATTATTTTTGTGTATTTAGCAGTGGGGTCACTGTTCAAAGTCAAAATGTTGTTATTGTTGATGAACTCAATAACCTTGTCTGCGTAATCCAGCTTGTTCATGAGAACTACAGTATTTCCTTTGTCAGCCTTTAAAACCAATGCATTATTACTATCCAATTTGCTAAATATGTTTTTCAAAATACTGAATTTCTGTTTATATCCATATACTGATTTATGTGTAGGTTTTTTCAATAAATGTTTCAATTTTGTATTTATAATTACCCGAGCTTCATTTTGTAAATCAACGTCTTTTATTGTTTTTATGGCTGTCTCAGCATTAGTGACTTCGTGTATAATGTGATGCTTATTAAAACTCGGAAAATTAAAATTTAATCCTTTCTCTAAAAGGCCTTCCTCAGAAATTGAAAGAGTTACGTTAGAAAGGTTCTCAACTCGTTTATAAAATGTATGCTGACTCACTGCCTTTTCACATTTGTGTTGTTTATTGATTAACCGTGTGAGTTTATTGGTATGGGTGGCGTCCAGTTCTATTGCTATTTGATGTATTTGGTTATTAATAATATCCATTACATTGTCAATTATTGCTGTGTGCAAACTATTTAACAGTTGGAGGTGGGCTCTGTATAATTCGTAATTTAATCTATTCTTTTTTATGTATAAATATTTCATTTCTTCGGTTATCCATATTTTTTCAGACTTTGATTTTGTGATTAATGCCGATCGGGATTTATTGTTAATTTTAATCCTGGCATAATTTGGTATAAAATCATTGTGCAAACAATTCTTGTTGAAACGTATATTACGTATGATCTTTGTTATCTTTATTTTTATATTTATAGACTAAAAATTTACCTATAAAAAAAAAATAGCTAGGTAAAAAAAAAAAAAATTATATGTGCAATAATTCGTGTTTGGTATGTGTGTGTTTGTTAAATTATGACGTGCTCACATGTGAGTAAAATTTATTTAAATTGTATAAAACCTGAAGATGGGAACGTGTTCCTGAAACGCGCGTAGTTTTACACTACAGAAAATAAGTTGCAAGACGGAAAAAAGGTATATATATATATATATATATATTAATATTGTAGATATACATTACTTAGTATTGTTGTAACTGTAAATAATAACAAATTGTAATAAAACAACAAATCATTACCTCATTTTAGTATTTCGTCATCATAATCAACAGTACTTAATGTTCCTTAAAATTTTAAATAAGTGTAGTTTATCGTGTAGTTAATAATGGCAGGTAACCATAACTATTACTTTACAAACTTAGAAATGGCTGTCATACACCTGATGTATGTACTTGCGAATTGCAATAGTACTATCTTAAAATAGCGGCAACTTTAAATTTCTATGTCTCAATATCTCAAAATTCGTAGGCCTAAATTTTACAAAAAATTTACACGGGACTAAAAAGTTGCTAAATTTTATCTCCTAAAAAAATTATTAAGATGCCATGACTATAATTGAATGTTTGAAATTTTATGGAAATGACTACATGAATTTTGTGGTGTTAATAGCAAAATTTCATGTTTCTTGTTCGAAAAGTTGTTACTGTTAAGTTATTCCCTTAAAGTCCTTATGCTGTTATTCATTAAGCAAAATTTTAGTCATTTCATTTTTTAAATTTTGTTTCTGACATTTATTAGTTCTTGAGATATTGAGCATTTTGTTAAAACAACTCAAAACTTTGTAAATAAAACCTTGCTTTAGTTGTATACTTTTTATTGACTATGAAAATAATACTGCAAAGGAACTGTTCAAAATGTCCGCCCTGATTGAAGATGCATGCATTAAGGCTCCTTTTCATTGAGTTCCTTACTCTTCTAAAAAATACCTGGTGTCTGACAAATTCTTTCAATACCATTCAAAATCCTCTCCCTCAGCTCTTCCAATGTTTCCACTGGGGTATAATAAACAAGAGTCTTTAGGTAACCCCTTGTAAAAGTCCAGGGGGTTGAGGTCAGGCTACCTCGGCAGCCGTGGTACTGGACCGCCAAGCCCAATCCATGTGTTGTGATAGGTCTCGTTCAGAAGATCTCGAACACTGTGATCGAAATGAGCGTGTGTCCCATCAAGCATAAACCGCATAACACAATCCATGTTCAAGGGTACATCTTCTAATAAATTTTGAAGATCAATTCTTAAAAATTGTAAATATCTGTCGCCGTTCAGTGTTCCAGGTAGGAAACTGAAAAACAAATAGTAGTCCAAAATACCAGCCCATATATTTACTGAAAATTGATACTGATGACGAATTTGTGTTATTTCATGGGGGTTTTCCATAGACCAAATATGAGTGTTACGAAGATTAGAGACTGCTGTTCTTGAAAAATTGCATTCATCTGTAAATAACACGCGTTTAAAGATATTTCTATTAATTCGACGTATTTTAACAAACCATTGACAAAGATTAACTCGTTGAGGATAATCTCAAGGTAACAGAGCCTGACATTATATGGGTATAATTGTTGTTCATGTAGTATGCGGCAAATTGTCACATTACTTACATTAAACTGTTGGGCATGCTCTCTTGTACTTTTTTTCGGGTGGTTGGATATGTCATTTAACACACCCTATTCAAATTCAGGTGATCTTACTAGATGTGGTTGTCCTGATCTACCAACATTTTGGGGTCTTAAACTTCCAGTCTCTCTTAGACGCTGGTGTATCGCCTGAAAAGTTGTGTGTGATCGCAAGTCCATACAACAGGTGCATTTTAGCCATGTCTAAGTTTGTAAAGTAATAGTTATGGTTACCTACCATTATTAACTACACAATAAACTAATAATACACTTATTTTAAACTTTAAGGAACATTTAAGTACTGTTGATTGCGATGACGAAATACTAAAATAAGAAAATGAGGTAATAATTTGTAGTTTTATTAAAATTGTTAAAATTATTTACAGTTACAACACGAGAGCCACGGTGGCCGTGATTGTTAAGGCGTCAATGCTTTATCAAGTGTCATGGCAACCATCAATGGAAAATTTCCGGGTTCAATTCCCATTGACCCCGAATAATTTTCTAAATGGTTTCTTAACTGACATCGTTGGCTGTGGTTCGGATTCCACGTAAAACTGTAGGTCCCGTCTTCATTAGCCTTAAGAGCAAAACAGCAGGACGTTAAACCAAAAAAAAAATAGTTACAACAATACTTTGTTCTAATGTAAATCAGCTGTTATGATTTGTGACCCAGCTGTTAAACCAGTGTAATACGAGCATTGGTGTAAATTGTTGTCACTGTTAGTATTTGGAAATTTTTCATTGATTACAACAAAGGTTGGCTTTAAAGTATAATGAGCCTTATGAATAAAAGTGAAGCTATTGCTTTAAAGTAAAAGGTTAAGTTTCAACCAAAACTTAGAAGTAAAAGCATTTCCTTCCTTACACATGAATAATGCTTACCTTTTAATTGTGAGCCAACCCTTCAGTCTGGAAGTAAATGGATGAAACAGTTAACATGTAAAAGAGAAATGAAAATCAGCTGTTGATTGTTGTAACCTGTCTTGTTTTTGTAGGTTATGTGCTAATCATATCTTTAATTACAGTACAGTGGAATGTAACCTTTGCCTGATTGCAGAATTCTTCCAAATCCTGACGTCATGGACGGGCCCAGGCCAACTTACATCCACACTTGTAATTATTTCCCGGGTATCACATGGCACTTTTATGTTTAAACCTCCAAGTCTACTATCGCACTGTGCAACCTGTTCAGACCATTTGAAAGTGCTAGCGTCGCACAGTGTGATAGTTCGTAAAATCAATATATCTAAGTTATCGGATAAACTTGACCTTCACATAGAATGAAAGTAAATTGAATTCTCTATCTAGTAGGCAGTGCGAGTTTATAATCTTTGGAAGGAAAAATATAAAGATGATAAGATGAGAATATGTCAGCTGTAAGCTGTGGTTAAGGACTAAGGTTGTTTAGTCGGTCCGCAAACATTTTTTTTCTGTACATATCTTATTATATTATTATTATATTAGACATTTAGCATTTTTTGACTCTTATTAGTGACCAAGATGGACTCAACATGGTTTATTTGTGAAATGGTATACACATACTTATTCATGTTCTGTATAATACATTTTTCTCAAAAATTACCATGTGTTATTTTTTAAATTTTTAGTAAATGTTTTAGGTTAACTAGTTTTTTGTGATACATTTCTTATTCAGAACTAAAATTATTAGAGCAGTATATTTTGGAATTTACATTACTACATTTTCAAGACCATCTATATGCCTACAAATTTAAAAAAATATAAACAACTTTTTTTACTCCCCCACTCTAAGGACGTCATTTTTTAACACCAAGTGGTTAAGTGTTTTATTTTATATTTTAGAACATGTTGTTATGAACAATTTGATATATAATACATGCTATTTAAATATATTCTTTCATATAGACAATAATTGTTTAACTAACCGTGCAAGATGCTCAAAAATGGCCCAGCACTTTAAAGTGATTTAATTAGCACTAGGAGGGTTAATGTAGGTTTACCTTATGGTTAATATATTCATCTCCCTTGATTGTAGGTTTTTTTTAATGCCAATGTGTGTACAATCAATTACGCCGATAACAGTATGAAACTGGTACTTACTTTGCAATAACAATTTTGCGTTTAGTATTGCATTAGGTGAAGTAGAAAATCCAGTCGTTTGCTAGTTCGTTTATGCTATTAATAATATGTTTCACAGTTTTTGACACTGTAGACTGTTTCACGCCTAATAGGTCACCGACACCTTTTTGGTATCCCGGATCAGCTAAGTAACACAAACCTACTTTAATTCTTAATTCTTTCTGATGAAGAGAGAACACCAACTCCAGTTTCATCACTGTTTCCTAGAAACCTGCCCGTTAACTGATGCACATTTTCTTCTTTAAACCTATACGAGCTCTTGAAATCTCCTGTAAATGGAGAAGAACGAAGTTTGTAATGTTTAATACAACAAACAAATCTGCCATGATGGCATAAACAAACACAATCTTTCATTTCACTGATAATTCTGCAACTGATTAGATGCATAGTTCTGAAGGATTTGCTTTAAATTTTAAGTAACAGTAAGTTTTATTCATTTCATTTGCTACTTTTGAAGTATATAGATCAACCAAACAAGGATTTGCTCTTACCTTGAAGTAAAAGGTTTTGCTTTATACTTTTAATCATATAAGTAGAAGTATTTGCTTTAAAAACTGTAAGTAAAAGGTTTTGCTTCTTTTTATTCATAAGGCTCAATATATCAAGAACTATAAATGTTAGGAACAGAATAAAAAATACAAATAATGACTAAAAGTTTGCTTAATTAATAATGGTATAAGGACTTTAAGGAATTATTCATAAAATAACTTAACAGTAACCATTTTTCAAAATAGAAATATGAAATTTTGCCATTATTACCACAAAATTTGCATGTAGACATTTCCATAAAATTGAAAAACTCAATTAACAGTCATGGGATCTTAATAATTTATGCACTGTTATTTAGGAGTTAAAATTTAGCAACTTTTTTGTCTCTTGAAAAAATTGTGAAACATTTACGGATTTTGAGATTTAAAAATTTAGGGGAAGTTTCAAAACAGTGCGCACACTAGTCAATGTGGAAAGAGAGCAAAGAGGTCAGCCAGGAAACAAGCGTTGGCACTTTAGATTTCCAACAGATCTCTGCGGAAGATTTTGCAGTGATACTTATGGTGAGACCTCTGGCCAGGAATAGTAGGCCTAAATGAGCACCGATCATGGTCTTTAGAACACGTTTTGGGGTGTCTTAAAAATGTGTATACCTATATATGTGTTCGCACTCGAACGGTCGCATTTTAAATCCGATTTGGTACACACGTTGGCTGTCAAAGTCTTTAAGAAGTAACTATTTTTTGTACTAGAATGAAACTTATTGGGGTTTTATAAAATAAAATGAATAATATGTACTCAAAGGCTTTTAAAATAAAGGGAAACTTAACTTTAGAGTCTAATCTTTGTTTGGTAGTATTACGTAGGAACCTTTCTTATTAAAGACTACTCGCTTGGGTCTAATTATGACTTGAGAGGATCATATACTTGCTACAATAACTCAAACCCCCATCAAGAATATTTTAACATATCTTTAATTCCAATAACAGATAAATAGACTATTAAATACAGTGCTCTACTAACATGTTCAGAAACAATAAGCTTTAACTTGACATGTGTGCGCAATGTTTTGAAACTTCCCCTATTTTTTTTTTTTTTTGAGACCGTATTTCTAAATAATTTTACCAAGTTTGCTATTATTTTACGATCTGGAACTGAACCGTGTCGACCGACATTGAAGTGTAATCTGTACAATCTTTTATAAATTTAAAATTTAACACTATTATAAACTTATAAGAATTTTAAAAAAATTATAAATTGTTCTGAAACAATGGTACAAAGAAAAGGTAAGTACCTACTTCATTTAGACTTTACTAAGCCTGTTTTGAAGCTACCCTTATTGTAAAATAGAAACATAAATATTATTTATCAAACTTCGTACATTAGAAAACAATGGGCTGCCGTTTACTTAAACTTAACATTGTCAGCGATAGTAATAGGATCTCATCCGATTAATGTACATTACTGTAATGGGAAAAATGTTTTAAAAATCATTTAATTGCTGCAAAATTTGTTGTTATTTTCTAAATTACTTTCATTATGTATAAAGCCGCGTCACACTAGGCTGTTTAAAAGCCACTACTAACTAGCCGCTGGTAATACTGCCTGCAAGCAGCGTAGTCTGACCCAGAAGCAGCGGCTGGATAATGCCAGCAGGCTAGTATTGACTAGCCGAAAACAGAAGTCAAACATGTTCAACTTTTTAACGCTACCTACTATCTGCTAGCAGTCACTAGCAGCTGGTGAAATAAGACGTTGGTTTTACGTGTAGTGTTGTAGATTTATTCTAAAATTATCCTTGGCTGTGCCAAAAGAAGCATATAGTGACTTATTACAAGAACTTCAGCAACGAGGACTAAAAATAGGTTTGTTCCCATTGAAAATAAAAAGCTTACAAGATACGTACAGAAATGAACTGTACGAGGTGAAACAATTCAAGAAAAATTGTGAGGTAGCAACTGTACTAGCGGCTACAACTAGTCTTGCATATTCTAATGTGAACCCTTTCTTCTCCTCTGCCTGCTGGCGATATTACCAATGGCTAGTTAGTAGTGGCTGTTAAACAAAATAGTGTGACGGCTTAACACATGTGCAGTAATAACTACTATTTTCTTATATAATTTAAAATTTATTCAAACAAAATTCTTAACATTAAAAGTATGAAAAAAAACTGTGTTTCTGAACTGTGAATATCGACCGGGTGCACTGTGTCTCATTCACATCAGAACTGATATTAAACATATGCGACAATCAACGTGATCTCACTTTATTATACTTTAAGCTGACCATGTACCCCGGTGACTGTAAGTACAGTCTAACTCTAGTGGAAATCAACCTTAATACAGTTCATTATAAGAATATTATATGAAACATTTACTAGCAACTACAGTGTCATATATTGTGTGCAATTAATTGGAAATTTGAAATTGTTACTATTAAAGAGATGATGTAAATTATTTTAAAGAGTTAAAATCCCTTAAAAAACCTACAGTAAAACCTTGGTAATCTGGACGTCAAAATTTTGTATTCATAGATACTGGGAAAAATAGTAAACTCTTATTACTCTCTGAATTCTGCTCTACAAATAACAAAAGTTAAGTTTTAATTTGATTAACTTGATACAACTGCTGCCTAAAATATGTACGTTGGGTAAAAATTAAATATTGTTAGAAAAAGCAATGTCATAATAACTATTACAATGTTCTTACTATTAACCCTCACAGTGGCAAACCGTCCAAAGTGACATTCTCTCAGGCGCAAGATGCAGCCATTTCGACAATTAGCGAAAATTTGTATACATTTGTATTTTTGATTAATTAATTCACTTAAAATCATCCAATCGTAATAAAACCGGCACCATTGGAAAGGAAATGGATTAAACGTTAATTTTTGTATTTAAAACTTTTTTGTAAAACGTATATTTACAAACGTAACCATCGTTTCAAAATTGTAGAATGTCAAACAGCTGTTCTCGGTGCGAAATCGCGAGGTTAAGAACGTAAAACTTCGTCATTTTCAACGGTCTGCAACTCCTCACAGTTGTCAATTGTCACAAAGATCATTACAGCATTGGATTCATCAGACGTTTATCTTTCAAGTGGTATTTTTAAATCATCTGTGACTACATTAGGTTATGAGATATAGAATTTAGAATAAAGGCTTGTCATTGGTCTAAGATTGGGCCAATAAGGAAGCATTTTTTAAAATCGACTTTTACTATCAGAAATCGATTTATTCCTAAGATGTGTAGTATACCGTTTTAAAGATAAAATTCCATAGTTTTAGTCTATGTACAGTTCAAATAATTTAGGTGATATTTAGTTGGCACAGACGTGATGTAAATGAAGTGTTCTATAACCAAATAACCATTTCACGCTCTGATCTCAAAGCGTTCACTGTACGTTTTATTCGTCTTGATATTTTAGTTAATTGAAAGTGTTTATAGTTTATAAAATAGTGTTATATTGTGTTTTGTTTATAAATAAATAAGTGTAGATTGTGTTTGAGTGAAATTAGGCTTATAACGATATTCTAATAAAACGGTAAGTGAAGAAATAAGAAATTGCCAGTTTGATATTTTGATTTTTCATTACAAAATGTAAAGTTATTTGAAACTGGGTAGAATGTTATTCGATTCTACATTTCATTCTCGAATTTTTGGTATAAAAAAAAACATTGTTTGAAATAAAAAATGTTTAGGCCTAGTCACTTTGAACTTAGTCATGGTTTGTAGGTTATGAAGTGAAAACGTTCAAAGTGTTATTTTGAACTAAACAATTGTGAAATTGAAATATATTTTTACATATTTCTATTTAGAACTAAATTATAAAACTTTTGAGTATTTTGAAAAAATGTACAAAAATGTTTTACTATTTTTTATGTAGGCATAAAGTTGTTTTTCCTTCAGTTACTAAACATTTTTTGTGGCACATTTTAATTCTTTGAAGTTTCTTCTACAAAAAAGCTATGGAACACTTTTGGATTGGGGTTCATTTACTATTTTTGGCGAATTTTTAAAAATATACTTGCAAAACGCTATAAACGGGCTTTTCAATTTTAGCTTTAACCATGCCACTAGGAGGGTTAAGTGAAGTAACACAAGCAAATTGTTCTAATAGTGAGATGTTTTTATTGCATCACATTAAAATATTCATGTTTGATGATTTAATGTACTTCTTTTAAATCAATTACTTTTAGCCACAAAATTCACATTTTTATTGATATTGTAAACAACCTATAATTGAGATACCACTATGGATATGTTAAAACAATGTTGGCCAAGATACTTATTACAATTTACTTATTAATATATACCTTGTCAAGTACACTTATATTGGAGAAAATAAATTGTATTTTATTGCAAACCAAAACAATAAAATAATGTCATGAGAATTCCTTCCGTTTACTTTCACAATAATTGTAACAGAAGTAACAATTATTGTTACTTCTGTTTTCACTTGTAGGA
>JAGFPH010010225.1:9510-19686 GCA_018207615.1 Philaenus spumarius
TTTTTAAGGGGACGAAAATCACGTCGTGTTCTGCGGACCATGATCAGCGCTCACTTACTACACCCAACAAAAGTTTTTCCTCAAACACTGTTTTTGATACTTTTAAAGTACCTAGTGTAAGGCTATTGTTTGTAAGAACCCTGGCCATTTATATATTTCAAAATTATAATAACATTTTCGTGAAAGCTGATCATGAACATTTAACGCGTTCTTCAAATTTCTTTAGGATAAGGCCCAACAAGCTAATAAAAACATTTTCCGTCGCTAACTCGCATTATGTAGCACACATTTTGTATCAAAATATTCCGGGCAAGCTAAGTCTGTTAAAAAAAAGTTATTTATTTTTAAACTCAGATTCCTAACTCTATCCAGATTGTCCTGAAAATTTGTGACTATTTTTAATAGCTATGAGAATACTTGTAAGATTTAAAACAAAAAACGTGAGGGCGCATGCAACAGATAACGTGGGGCCCTGCGTGAGTGTGTGTCATCCACTTCTAAGCTATGTTCAAAATGTCAAGTCTCTAGGCCGTCAGGAAGTTTAAAATGGTTAGTTAATTGACCGAGCGAAGCGAGGTCTCCGTTTTAACTCGACCGTTCGGCATTTCGTCTGTGTGTCTGTATGTCTGTGTGTCTGGCTCACAATTACGGCCAAACGCCTTGACCGATTTTGTTTAATTTTTGCATGAATGTTCCTTATTCCTAGGCCGAGCCATGTATATACAAGGTTTGTTCCATTTTTCATTTTTAACCCCTTAAATAAAATGAAAATGGCGGCCGCACCGTTTCTCTCAGTGTAAGCTTTTTTCCATAGCCAGTTTGTGCCTTAACCGTAAGTAGAATTTAAAAACTATAGCAAATTTTCTTTTCAACAAATTGTATCCTTGATTTTTTTCCGTATCTCTAACGGTAAGCTCACAAAAAGGCCGTAAACTTCAAATTTGTTAAAAATCGTCCAAGTTTTTGTATTTCAACCATGTTTTTATACGTTTATTCTAAAACAATTCAAAAGTGTTGCATAGCTTTTTTGTAGATAAAGGTTCAAAGAATTCATATATGACAGTAAAAAAATAATTGAACTACAATTAACAAAGTTATTAGATCAAGAAACATTTATTAGTTATTAGCATGTTCAGTAACGAAAGGAAAAAGTTCAACTTTAGGCCTACATAAGAAGTAGTAAAAATTATGGTAATTTTTTTCATAAATGTAAAAACGTTTCGTAATTTAGTTCTAAATAGAATTATATAAACATATTTATGAATTTCAAATTTCTTATTTTGAAAACACCAGTTTTTATGTTCCTACTACAAGACTGCTAACAAAACTAGGCCTGTTTTGAATAGTAATTTAGGAATATATCCTTTGCAAAAAATGGCATACAATAATAAGAAAGTGTAGAGAATAAATCAAAGTATTAAACTGAATACTTGTAATTTCATAAAAGTATTTGACTTAGCTTTACTTGAATTACAAAATGAGATGAAACAAATGAAACCGCTCGGCGATAAAGGACATACAAAAATGACCGTTGGACACCGTGGGAAGTGTTGGTACATAAGTTGAGATCACTATCACGACGTTTTAACATCGTTTGTTTTCATTATTTCTAATATTGGAATATGATATGGAAGTTATGGAACTGTAAATACATTGTTAAGTTTCAGTTATTTAAGTATGTAAATATTTAATTATATTTTTTCCCTCTATAACTTGATATTTTTAGCTATCTTACGCATTATTAACCTACATAAAACACAATGCCTCTAAAAGAAAATGTTTAGCAGTTAAAGCTCAAGAAAAGAAAAAAACGAGAACTAGAAATCCCGGAATCGCGGGAATTGTAAAATAATGTTTCGCTGGCTAAACCTTGTGCTTACTTCCTTACTGGCACACTATTTTTAACCTAAGCTCAAAACCACATTTGTTATTTCAACAAGCGAGGTCTACTGTTCAAAGAACTACTAGTAAAACCGCTGTAACAGAGGAGTTAAACTAGCGCGGCTAGAGTTCCGTACCACAAGCCGTTACTATAATTTTTCCAAAATGATATTGATAAACAGTAAAAAGGAGTCGACTTGTATTATCTTCGTAGATAAAAGGTACAATAATTTGACCACGCAGCTGGACCTTCTCACGAAGGCGGTGAATAGCTGCCTAAGTGTATTAAATATATACCCGAGGCTCACGCGCTGCTCCGTTCCGCTCGCAATTCGCATCCCGGCCACTTGCTGCCTCCACGTGGATACTTGAACCGGATACTTTTATGGTATTTTATGTTTTGGTCGATTTCGGCGGAACCAAACGGGCTATAAGGCTGTAGAACACATATACAGTGTGTAAAAATTGTAATGACACCCAGAAACATGTTCTGGGGACCTTGATCGGTGCTCATTTACTACTTCCGACCTTCGGTCTCACCATACGGCAACTGCATAGCCCATCTGTCCTATAGAAATCAGCTGATAACTAAAAAATAAATATAGTATTCAATTAACTAACACGTTAATTTTGAGTCCTAAATTAACCTAGAATTTCGGTATTACTTTCTCACTATACTATAGAGAAAGTATAGTGATCGCAAAAAAAATCGATGTTGAGAATTTTGTGGAAATATCCGTTTTGGGACCCCCTGAGTTAAAAAAAAGTGTTTTTTACAAAATGTCTGTCTGCATGTATACAAAGCTAGAGCGAAAACTATTCGATCGATTTCAAACAAATTTGCACCAGACATGTCGAGTAGGCCTGTATAGATGCACTAAAAACGGGTTTGAAAAATTTTGAAAAAGAACCCACTTTTTTGGCAAAAAACCCAAAAAATCAGTTATTATTTTTTTAATAAAAAAACCGCTCTAACGATTTTGATAAAATTTGGCTTATTTGTAGCCTTTAATGGAAAAAATCTCATCTTTATAAAAATTCTCGTTTAGCTAATAATAATAATAATAATTACTGATTTTTGGGGGTTATTTGGCCATAAAGGGAATTGTTTTTCAAAATTGTTCAAAACATTTTTCGTGCATCTATACAGCCCTAATTGACGTGTTTGGTGCAAATTTGTTCGAAATCGAGCGAATACTTTTCTCTCTAGATGATAATAATAATATTTATTAGTTAATCTCCTACATTAATATAACCTCTCCTACCCCTCCTACAATAATTATGAAGTCACAGTGAATCTGTTCAATAATTTAAATATATTTGTGAGAAAGTATGTGCCAGTTCCTGGTACCGTTTATTATAGATTTCACTTCCAACTATTCCAGACATCGCACCTTAGCCTAGTCTAGGCTATATGAACGAGCGTGTGTACACACATTTCTACTTAGCACACATCAAAACTCACCTCTTCCATTACCACAAAGCACAGATACACCTACACACAGCACACTACTAACCCACTCTGTGACTATTTCACTTTTCCGTTTACAAAGAGGCTAAACTGACGAACATCTCGTGGTTAGAATTGAATCCCAAAGGTGCGTGACATGTCTCTATCACCCTCGGTTGAGGGGGCATGTAACGTAGCGGGGGGGGGGGGGGGCGAACATCCGCAGTAAAGAATGCACGCAGACGCCACGTGGCATTTCTTTTCGTAACAGATTCTAAAATCACTTAACTGATATTCAATCGGTAAACGTACGGTACGCACCGAAATAGACAGGAGTGACATTGTAACAGTTTTTACAAATACCAGTTACATTGTAACAGTTACATACGGAGTAAAAGGAAGCTGAAAAACACCAATGTTCTATATGCCCTCCGTTACCTCTGTTGAAGATCTTCGATCATGTTGGTGGATAGAAGTTGTTGCATGCGTTAGGAAATAATTGGATAATTGGTTAGATTAATTATATGTCAAATACTAACTGGCCCGATCCGGCTTTGCACGGATAGACAAATCAAAGTTAAATGTATATTAACAAAAAATATATTATATCAATAAATATATTACACTATGTATTTCTTATGGGGATTTTTTATAACTTTGATCCCCCCCAAACCTCCCCTAAAATTTCGATTTTTTTAAAACTCTTTCAAAGCGAGCACCTAGGGCCCTAGAGGAAGCTACATAATAAATTTCATTCCAATCCGTTCGGTGTTTATTTTTAGTAACTTTGACCCCCCCAAATCCCCCTAAAATTTCGAATTTTTTTAAAACACCTTCTTAGCGAGTACCTAGGGCCCTAGAGGAAGCTACATACCAAATTTCATTCCATTCCGTTCGATGGTTTTTTGTATTAACTTTGACCCCCCAAACCTACCCTAAAATTTCGAATTTTTTGAAAAACTTTCTTAGCGAGCACCTATGGCCCTAGGGGAAGCTACATACCAAATTTCATTCAAATCCGTTCGATGCTTTTAGAGAAATCGTGATTTTGTAACTTTGACCCCCCTAAAATTTCGAATTTTTTGGAACTCTTTCTTAGCGAGCATCTATGGCCCTAGAGGAAGCTACATACCAAATTTCATTCCAATCCGTTCGGTAGGTTTTGATAAATCGTGATTTAGTAACTTTGACTCCCCAAAACCCCCCCTAAAATTTCGAATTTTTGGAAACCCTTTCTTAGTGCGCGTCTAGAGCCTATACAGATTATTAGTGCCAAATTTCATGTTTGTAGGCCTCGTGGTTTTGGAGCAACTGTGATGAGTCAATGAGTCGATGGTATTTGGCTTTTATAAGTATAGATAATATGGTAATTAGTTAAGGAATGTTCAAGTAAGATCGTTAAAACAAAAGATAGAACACGGAAGTATGAAGGTGTAATTACTGCGTAATACATGAACTGTGGAAATGCCTGACAATGACAAAACGCTCGTCGGTTAGGCAGGCGGAAGTTTACTATATAAACTTGAACCTGACCTAGAAATTGGGCCAGTGCCTTGGGAGACGGGCGGAGGCTCTGTTGGTTGAACAGGGCAGTGCCAAAATTGAGCGACGGACGGAGGGGCCAGTAATAAAATTGAGAGGCGGACGAAGGTCGCTGGGTCTATGTACAGCGGATAAGATCGGCCACTGAACAACGGTACATTATTCGGGACACGAAGATTTATGAAGACTTTGGGTGATGTCTGCAGAAACTCTAGAGAACGACAGATGTGGAGAGCAAGCAGATTACATAGATATTATATACAGGGTGTCCCCGAACTCTCTGGACCCCTTTTGTGGATATGTTCCTGGGATCCAGACAAACATATTTCACAATATAAACATGGGTCTACGGCGCTTATTTTTCCGTCTGTCTGTCTGTATGTGTTTATTACAAAATACTGAATATTTTTGGAAGTAGAAAATATATTGAGCTCAACCTTTGTATACCTATTTGTTGCGTAACTTTTTATCACTGTAGAAAAAAATAGAACATTATTTTAAATATTTTCAAAATGGCGGCTGTTTATAATTTTTAATGTCAAATATCTCAAAAACCGCTAACTTTACGAAAAAATTACAAGAGACAAAAAAATTACTTTTTTAATGACAAACACAATGGTTTTCTTATTTTGTCTGTAGCTCAAAGGATAACAGAGATATTGAAAAAAAAGGAAAATTGTATTTCTTGGTAGTTATCAACAATACCCAGAATTACTTTAGAAACAAAATATTTTAATGCGTTTTGGGTCAAATATCCCAACAATTACTGCAGTTACTGAACAGGAACCGATTTTATTAAATTTATCTGCTAATTTTACGTAAATTAAATTAAATTTTACAACTTAATTAACGGCCTACATATTTCAATAGGGATTCGTTTCTGTGAGTAATCTGAAACACGGGTGAGATCTTTCGCCAGCTGTAACTCTCTAACGAAGCATTTCCGGACCTATGAATATATTAACTTTTTCGTTGATTTTTGCTAGTGGAATCAGCTCAAAAAGTGCTCGGAACATTATCCAAATAAGTTAAGCAAAAAATAGGTATACAAAGTTTGAGCTCAATATCTTTTCTACTTCCAAAAATATTAAGTATTTTGTAAAAAACACATACAGACAGACAGACGAAAAAATAAGCTCCGTAGACCCATGTTTATATTGTGAAATATGTTTGTCTATATCCCAGGAACATATCCACAAAAGGGGTCCAGAGAGTTCGGGGACACCCTGTATATAATCACATTTAATGGTTGTATCTTAACAAAGGTATAAGATTTATTATCGCCATGGTTTATGCGCGATAATAAAGAACTGACATTCAGAGTTGCCTGTCTTTGGTTAAAGATCAATAAAGGTGTGTCGGTAGCAATAAGAGAGTTGAGAATTAAGATCCACTAGGGGTTCTGCCCCTGGACGCTTCGCGTCCCAACCCCACCTTGGCCTTCGGCCTCAGTTGGCTGCTTCGCTTCGCTCGCAGTTGGAAACTTCGCTAAAGGATCTCGTTAATCTTTGGCTCGTTTGTACGTGGGTGACCGAGCATAAACTAGCATTTATTTGGCAGCTGACTCAAACTCATTAAACATTATCTCCATAAGATAATGTTATTGTTGTGTCTATTAAGGTTTTTTTATTGTTTTGGGATTTGGAAGTAATATTGATTTGGTTTCTTTTTCTCTTTTGTGTATTTTAGAGTATTTAATGTATTTTTTCTTAAGTTTTTTCTGTTGTTGTGTATATTAAGATTTTTATTGTTTTAGGATTTAGAAGTAATATTGTTTTGGTTTTATTTTTCTCTTTTGTGTATTTTATAGTATTTAATGTACTATTGTGTCTTTTTTATTGTAATAAAAGGAATGAAAAAAAATAAGTAAAAAAAAAGATTAACATGGGAAATTTGAAGGATAGGAGCTCCTTCTCGGATGGATGAATAGCGGCTAAACGGATGATCGGACCTTGACAGGTAGAGTCCCATGTGTATCACATGTGCTGCATGCTAGGTGTAACCTCAAACCCAAGTAGTTTTGTGTGGCCCAATTTACTCTATTTCCAACGTGCTAAAACAGTATAAATCGGCTTGTTTATAAACAGCTGTTTTGATCGCTTTATTTACTATTTCGTTGTTATTTTGTAACCAACATGGCAACCCGTAAGATCCTATGTTAAAATTTTTCAACATTTAAATTAGATTTTCTCAAAAAATTGCGTTTTTACATGAAATACAACTATATGGGTGTTCTTGAAAATCAAAACTACACCTAGATACAAAATTTCTTTGAATTCGTTAGAGCCGTTTTCGAGATCCGCGACAGATACAAAGATAGATACAAGAATTGCTTATTTAAAGTAATAGGATATGATAAATTAAAGGCTTTCTGATTTCTTTATCTACGCCCTATCACGTTAACATTTACAATATATTCAAATCATATTGGAATCGTCGCAACGTACAGAGGATGGAAGGAGGAAGTGTTGTCTCCATTTCACCGAGCATGCACGTAAGCCTCGTGTATTGTGTATTTAAAGTGGAATGTCAGAATTGCTATTTATTGAGTGACCATGGCCGGGCTTGCACTGACCTGAATATAAACGCCCTTAACTTCTACAAGTAGCCTACTTGCATATTTTACACGCCTGACCCAACTCCCCTCACTAACTTTCTTACTGTAGGCCAGCCTGAAAATATTTAATGAAGTTTGTGCTTAGCGTGGTTAAATCCCTCTTATGGTGAGACCTAAGGGTGTAGTAAATTAGCACCGATCATGGTCCCCAGAACACGTTTTGGGATGTCATTGAAAATTTCATATATATGTGGTCGCACTCTAGCGGCTGCATTTTAAGTACGATTTGGTCCAAATTTGGCACACACGTTAGTCGTCTCTGTCGCTAATAATAAACTAGCAGTTCTGTGAACAGTAGACCTCACTCGTTGAAATAAAAAATGTGGTTTTGAGCTTAGGTTAAAAATAGTGTGCCAGTAAGGTAGTAAGCACAAGGTTTAGCCAGTGAAACATTATTTACAATTCCCGCGATTCCGGGATTTCTAGTTCTCGTTTTTATTTCTTTTCTTGAGCTTTAACTGCTAAAGATGTTCTTTTAGAGGCATTGTGTTTTATTTAGATTAATAATGCGTAAGATAGCTAAAAATATCGCGTTATAGAGGGACAGCATACAATTAAATATTTACATACTTAAATAACTCAAACTTAACAATGTATCATAAGTTAACTTAAGTTCCATATCATATTCCAATATTAGAAATAATGAAAAAAAAACGATGTTAAAACGTCGTGATAGTGATCTCAACCCATGTACCAACACTTCCCACGGTGTCCTACGGTCATTTTTTGTATGTCCTTTATCGCCGCGAGATTTCATTTGTTTCATCTCATTTTGTAATTCAAGTAAAGCTAATTCAAATACTTTTATGAAATTTACAATGATAATTTACACGTATACAGTTCAATTCTTTGATTTATCCTCTACACTTTCTTATAATAATATGTCATTTTTGGGCAAATGATATATTCCTAAATTACTATTCAAAACAGGCCTAGTTTTGTTAGCAGTCTTGTAGTAGGAACATAAAAACTGGTGTTTTCAAAATAAGAAATTAGAAATTGATAAATATTTTTATACAATTCTATTTACAACTAAATTACGAAACTTTTTTACATTTATGAAAAAAATTACATTAATTTTTACTACTTTTTACGTAGGCCTAAAGTTAAACATGTTCCTTTCGTTACTGAACGTGATTGTTTTTTGAGCTAATAACTTTCTTAATTTTACTTCAATAATTTTTTTTACTGGCATATATGAATTCTTTGAACCTTTATCTACAAAAAAACTATGGAACACTTTTGAATTGGTTTAGAATAAACGTATAAAAACATGGTTCAAATACAAAAACTTGGACGATTTATAACAAATTCGAAGTTTACGGCCATTTTGTGAGCTTACCGTTAGAGATACGGAAAAAAATCAAGAATACGATTTTGTTTAAAATGTAATTTGCTTTTAGCGAAATGTTATCAGTTTTTAAATTCGATTTACGGTTAAGCCACAAACTGGCTTTGGAAAAACGCTTACACTGAGAGAAACGGTCCGGCCGCCATTTTTATTTTATTTAAGGGGATAAAAATGAAAAATGGAAAAAACCGTATATATACATGGCTCGGCCTAGGAATAAGGAACATTCATGCAAAAAATCATCAAAATCGGTCAAGGCGTTTTGACAGACATACAGACACACAGACGAAATGCCGAACGGTCGAGTTAAAACGGAGACCTCGCTTACGCTCGGTCAATAAATCCTACAACCGGAAACACGTTTTTTGAACGGCAGTAACTGTTTTTTTATTTTTTTTTTAGATTTTTCGTACCATAATAAAACGGGGGTTTTATCGTAAACAAATAAATTCAGGATATTAGTATGCACAGTTTGTGTTTTTACACGACCTTATAGCTCGCTTGGTCCTCCAAAATCGATCAAAACATAAAATACCATAAAAGTACCCGGTTCAAATCCACTTGGGGTCATCTTCTGGTCCGAGGCCGAGTTTATACGCTGCGAGCGAAGCGAAGCTGTCCACAACCCGAGGTCGCAACGCGAGTTTTTCCGCTGCGAGTGGAACGAAGGAGCCGGAGGCTTGGGTGCAAACACATTCTACTAGCATATTTCGTGCACTCGAGCAGCTATTCAGCGCCTTCACGAGTAGACCAATTTCCCAAACAGTCGGTTGAAACCCTGCAAATCTATATATTTAAAAAAAATCCTGATTTTAGTTCACTCACTTCCTGAAGTTAATACTTAACCGATTTTGATGATTCTTTTTTTATATAAAAGATAATTTCCAGTTCTAAGTCACTGTGAAGCTAAATATTTGATTTACACTTTTATTTTAGTTTTATTCCGAGTTTAGCTTTGGTGTTCTCTTTTTGTTGACGTTTCTCGCTTCGCATATAACAAAGATGGCCGATCATTTTATAGTCTTTACACACACTACAGTATATCTCGTTACAAACATGTTTACCTTTTAAAAATGCATCAGTAGCCTGTGCTACAACTAGGCTAAATAGGAAATACTGTAATTTGATTTTAAACAGCTGATAAACTAATTGAAATGGTGAAAGTTTGTTTGTTTGTATGTAGGGGGTAATCTCTGAATTAAAAAAAAAAAAATGGTTTTACTAATAAAAAGCTACACTATCCCGGAGTATCATAGGCTATAATTTATTTCGATAAAAACATTTTTTTATTTCAATATTTGTACATTTAGTCGGAAAAAAATCTTAGGTTAGGCC
>JAGFPH010010226.1:0-10363 GCA_018207615.1 Philaenus spumarius
CATTGTAAAAAATCTATATTATATGTGATTTCCATATGTAATATTAGCAGTTCTTTAACTATTGTCAGCTAAAAATAAAAATAGATACAGTAGCTTTGTTTAAAATTCCCTTTTTTACCCAAAATTAACACTATAAAAATAATAAATATTAAACAATTTCAATTTAAAATTCAGCACCTATTACAAACAAACTGGTGGGAATAACTCATAATAAATATAATTTACTAGATAACCTTGTATGTTGTATTTTTTATCCCGTTTTACTTGATTTTTATAACCTTTTTAATTAAACTTAACGTACGATTGATAGTGATGACCGAAGGTACTTGGTATAATTCCATATTCTATTAAAAAACAAATACAATTTTTTGTAATTCTAAATTGTAGAAATTACAAATAAATGTGTTTGTTTTTTAATTAAACTTAACATGTTTAATAGTTCAAAATTTTCAGTAGGTATATTATTTGGTTATGTTAATAAAGGTAGAACATTTTATGTTTGCAAAAGAACGTGAAACACCGATATTTAACTTTTTATATTATTACTGTTATACTTAACTAATATTTTGAAACACTTGCGAATGTAATACTTTTAAATTTGTAAGAGATAAGGTACGACCTACAATAAGTTGTAAGAATGGAACTGTCAAAAGCATTAAAGTGTCATTGATAACTAATAATATACTTCGGAATCAGGTGTACTAAAAACAAACATAATATTATTGTATTATGCAATAGTATGTCTGATTATTAAAGATATTAAATTAAACTTACAAAACCAATTATGAAATTTAACACTTTTGTTTATCGGTTTTTATTATAATTAACCTTAACCTTAATTGGAAACGAAACTAAAAACAGTATCTTTTCAAAATAATATATATTATTTCATGGCACTCACTGTGACTTCGTTCGTGTGATCTTACATGATTAGAACAATTATTTTACCATTGGTAAAGAAGGTAAATAAGTAATAAGTAAATAAGGTTACCACTGTTCATTTGAAATATAAAAATGTTGAATGCCAGTAGGCTGTACACCCAAAGGATTTTCAGTACTGATATGTTTCTAATACCTATCTTCCGACCGAATTTCAGCTCCATAATTCCAGCATTAGGCATGTGTTAGTAAAAAAAATAGTTATTAATGTCAGTGTGGTGGAGTCCCATGGCACCTTCGAAACGAGTGAAGAAAACTGTGAGATTATATTAGTGTGATCGTTATCATGAGAATAAACAACATTCTTCGAGCCCATCAAAAGTCTGAGCGCGTCTACAACAAGAACCGTAGACCACATCAATTCAAGATTGGCGATCTAGTATGGTGTAAGACGCACAATCTGAGCTCCGCAATAGATAAAAAGGCCGCCAAGCTGATGCCCAGGTGGTCAGGGCCTTTTCGTATTATCGATTTTCTAACCCCAGTCACAGTTGCCCTATCTTTTCAACATTCCCGAAACTTCGTCAAAAAGGCCCATGTAGAACAACTGAAGCCTCACCTAAAACCTACAGACCCCATTAGTCACTTTTTCAGAACGCTACCCCATTTCAGCTAACTGCGCTAAATGCGTTTACCCCACCTGAACCTCTTAATTTGTATGAGATATGAGTAAAAAAAAACGAATTTGAACTTTAATGAACCCGATGCTACAGCTTGAAAATACAAAGCTCTTTCAGCTTGACTAGTCTTTACAGTTGCTCACATAGGCTACACGTTTTGACACCACCTCGTAATGAAAAACTCCAACTTCAATGATTCTGTTTTTGGATTAAATGGAAGTAGTATACTGGATAACAACAATGGTAATAACTTGAGAACTAAAGCGAAAGTTCTAAACATATTTCAGATCTAAAGTGCCTGGGCGACCGAGTATCACTCGTTATTTTTTTTAGGAAAGTGTATGTAGGCCTAAATACAAATCGCATACTGAAAAAATATGAATATTTTTCGAACTTAAGTACATATGAATTGTTTATCTTATACTATAATACGAAATAAAAATACTTCAACAGAATGATGTCATTCTCCAAAAAAACTATCTTAAAGGTTAGAAATGAAAAACATTGTTTTAAGCTTGAAATCAGCTGATAATGGAAATAATATAGGAAGCAGCTGATTTCTGTTATTATTAAGGTCAATAAACATATGTATGTAATGATTTTAAAATCCATAAGACCAATGTTAAAAATTTTTAATTTTCAAATGAGTTGTTTAGAAAAATATGAGTTTTCCTGAGGTAGCGGTTTTCACCCCAATCGGTTTTCCCGTACCCAAAAAATATAAAACGATACCCCACACCGTATTTTCAAAATTTTGATCCAAAAACGTAATCCCGACGTGCTACGACTTTCTGTCAAAATCGGTTTTCCCGTTCCCTAAAACATATAACATAGTACCCCACATTTTATTTTCAAAATTTCGATACAAAAACGTGACCCCGACGCATTACAACTTTTTAACTGTCAAAATTGGTTTTCCCTTACCCAGAAACATATAAAACGATACCCCACACTGAATATTCAAAATTGTGTTACAAAAACGTGACCCCGACATGCTACGACTTTTTAACTGTCAAAATCACTCTTCCCGTACCCAAAACATATAAAACGATATCCCACACTGTATTTTCAAAATTTCGATCCAAAAACGTGATCCCGACGCGCTACGAATTTCAGTCAAAATCGGTTTTCCCGTACCCAAAAACATATAAAACATAACCCCATACTGTATTTTCAAAATTTCGATAAAAATCGTGACCCCGACGCATTACAACTTTTTAACTCTCAAAATCGGTTTTCCCGTACCCAAAACATATAAAACGTTACCCCACACTGTATTTTCAAAATTTCGATCCAAAGCGTGACCCCGACACGCTACAACTTTTTAACTGTCAAAATCGGTTTTGCCGTACCCAAAACATATGAAACGATGCCCCACATAGAATTTTCAAAATGTTGACCTAATATTTTCAATGTTTTGACCAAAAAATTTGACTCCGACGTGCTATGACTTATAAACTCTCAAAATCAGTTTTCCCGTACCCAAAAACATGTAAACCGATACCCCACTCTGTAATTTCATGTAACCCCGGCGCGCTTCTACTTTTTAACTGTCAAAATCAGTTTTCCCGCATCCAAAAACATATAAAACGATAACCTACACTGTATTTTCAAAATTTCGACCCAAAAACGTGACCCCAACACGCTACGACTTTTTAACTCTCAAAATTGGTTTTCTCGTACCCAGAAACATATAAAACGATACCCCACTCCATATTTTCAAAATTTTGATCCAAAAACATGAGCCCGACGCACTACGATTTTTTAACTCTCAAAATTGGTTTTCTCGTACCCAAAAACATATAAAACGTTACCACACAATGTATTTTCAAAATTTCGATCCAAAGCGTGACCCCGACACGCTGCAACTTTTTAACTGTCAAAATCGGTTTTCCCGTACCCAAAACATATAAAACGATACCCCACACTGAATTTTTAAAATTTTGATACAAAAACGTGACCTCGACGCGCTACAACTTTTTAACTCTTAAAATTGGTTTTCCCGTACCGAGAAACATATAAAACGATACCCCACACTGAATTTTTTAAATTTTGATACAAAAACGTGTATGTATATATTTGATATCCCAAACTGTAGGTTGAAACCCTAAAACATACAAACTTAATTTTGGACCTTTGCTCAACTCACGTTAGTGGTTCAGCGGCGTGGTCGAATTATTTAAATCTATATTGAAAGCTAACACAAATAGCAAGTTATATAACCAAACAATCAACTCCTATAAAAGCTCTGTACGTCCGTAAGTACATACGTGAGTAACATATAATACAACAGCTTATTTCACCCATCATCTGTAATACTTAAACAAACTCAGTGTAGCTTTTATAGTTTGGGGTTATGTTTACAACTTCAATCGTTATAATTTCTTGTGAAGTAGATTTTTTTAAATATGAGCTAAAGAACTAGTGTATGCTATAATAAACGTTATAATATTTGCTTTGGGGTTACAAACTGTGTATAAATACAACCTTTTGCTTTTATCATCAATAATAAATAGGCCTATATTTGTTTATACTAATTTGAAGAAGAGATATATCTATTCGTTTAGTTTTGGAAACATTCGTACATCTTCGTATAACATATAAACATTTTCAATTATTAATTTCTTCACTATAATATTAATATCTTCCAAATCATTTGATCTATCATTCTATCAATATGAAATAGAAAGCAATTAAAATATAATATTTTTATCTTTCTTTAAATATATAATAACGTATGTAGATAAAAATGTTTAACAAATAGGCCTACAGTTTTATAATCCTTATTATTGTACACATTTACCGAGTTAAAAATCTCCGTCAGAATAGTGAGGTAGGCCTAGACTGCCCTCATAATTTAAATAGCCTTAACTCCGAAACACCAAATTTTACAGGAATACACATTTACATCAGAATCATGTTTGAACTTTTAAATCTTCATGATTCCATTAAAGACTGGCTTAGATTAATGGTATTGGTTAATAATTATGATTATCCATATGTTTAGCAAGAAATTTAACAGTAAAAGCAATCATAAAACTAAAAAAAAGGATAAATTAGTATCTCTTATGATTTAGATATGGGGTAATCTGTTGAATTTTTAAAACTGTAGCCTAAATACTACTTTAAAAATGAAAAACAACATGAACTATTGAATGTTGAACCAGGGGCATTTCATACTTATTTTCACGATTTGCAAAAAAAAAACAGCTACCCATATAAACAAAACCAGCACCAAAATTAAACCACACTAAAACCAGCATGCCTTAAATTTTAAAAGACAAAATTTGTATTATAACCCTTTTTATTTTGTTGTCTGGACAATTAACTAAGAATTGAAAATCAACTAGCCTACCAGTATTAGGCACGAGACCATGATTGAAAAACCTTAACTCCAACTACTCATATGAATAATAAAACAAATAACCTTAACTCCTTGTCATAATTGTTAAATTGTTCAACACGTGTCATGAGATGCCTAACCACATATTTTTTGCATTGTTTTGTTAATATGTATTAGCCGTTCTTATTGTAATTTAATCTTAATGTTTTAGTTACTAAGCTAAACAAGGATGGTTATATGTATTATATATATTTTTGTTTTTTTATTTTTGGTTTAGTTGTCATTCTGTAACTTGTATTTGTAAAAAATGTGTGGAATAAAAAAATCTTGAATCTTGAATCTTTAATACAAAAAGCTTTAACTCCAATGGAAATAAGGCTTTTTGATTTATTATCAGGAGATAAGGCTATTTGAATTATTGCTCAGTAAATTTTGTGGACTTAAGGTATTTTTTAGTAATATTTTTAGTTAATTTAAGTAATTTGTGCATATTTTTGGGGCAAAATTATTATTTTTTTATGATGTAATAAGACCTAAAGAATCCAAAAATAACTTAATCTCAATTTCGAAAAAATGGACTTAAGGCCTTTTAGATTATGAGGGCAGTAGATAAGTATAACTTAATGTTGTTTTTAAATAGTTGGTTTTGTAAACAATGTATTTCTGATTAATTAATTTATGTATTTCTGCATCTAATTAATCAGCCTGTGATGTTTCACGGGGGCTTACTAGTAATATTATATTTGTAAAATATTAAATACAAATGTTAAAGACAAATTAAATAATATCGTAATGAAACGTGTTAAATGCAAATTAGGTCTATAATATAAATTAAATTAGAAACATTGTAAAATGAATAAGGCTTTGAGAAGTTGTCCGGTATGGTATGATTATCAACACTGATTATTATATGGGAGGGATTAATAACGGGAGGGAGCAACCATTGGTCAGAGGGCGTGGTGTAATGGCTGCAGCAGGAGATTGACACACGCAGATCTGTGTCAGATCAGCCTGTGTCAGTTCCGCTCTGGTACAATTCTGCGCTCCCCAAAATTCTGTGGTATGATGTTAGTTACTTTTAATGTGACCATACAAACACCGATGTTTTTTTAAATCATAAAATAACTGTTAGACTACACATTTTTCAGCATAAAAAAGGTAAATAATTATAGTTGGATTAGTCATTTCAAACTATTAGAAGATCTACGTTTCTTTAAATTTGGTTTGGGATATTTGTGTGTCTATGTAGGCCGACTTTAGAGCCTCCAGTGTTTGTGTCTAATATATTTAGGAGGGGTTTGGTTCTATGGTGTGATTTCAACAGTGATCTTTGCGTTTTCAGTGTGATAAAAATAACTTTAATTACTTGATTGTTTGTGTAAATAATAAAATAAGATACGGTACATGGCATTTTAAAGAAACAGTGGAACTAACTTTTAACAATAGAGTATAATAAAAGCCTTACAGATGTTTCCATTGTGCAAAGGGAATTATCAAAGTGTTTGAGATCATGTTTTAGAAAAGAGGCACTCAACATTTGAGTTAAGATAATAAATGTTTTTTTACACTAATTTACTTTGTTTTTAGTTTTTTATTACTGAAGTGTTCCTTGGTATTAGTAGTTCAATTTTTATTATTGATTTTTTTCTTTTAAATTTTAATTCATTTTAATTTTAATTCCTTTTTTTCATTTCAATTTTCATTTATACATTTATTTACTGAGGCTTAATGGTTATGGTTGGCCCAGTACAACAAAATTTGTATTCAGCTGGAATTGGCACCGTGGAATTGCCTAAAGCAGATGGTTAGTTAGCCCAACGTAGGCTGATGGTTAGTTGGCCCCAACGTAGACTGATGGTTAGTTGGCCCACCCAAACATTCAATGGTTGGCCCACCGTTGGGAATTGGTGGGTTGGCCCAACGAAGACAAGTTGGCCAATACGTACGGTTGGCCAACCGTGATAGACCATTGTTGGGCCATCCAATCCCCAACAATTTTTGTTGCTAGGAATGATTGAAAATCCTAACTATATGGTAAAACATTAAATCTAAAAAAAAAACACACAAACTTGTTAACTATGTATATAAATAAGAATATTGTTATTGTATACGTTACAGAAAAAAACTCCTTATGGAAAAATTGTAAAACAAAATGGTGTCAACATATCACAAAAGGTCTTGTCAAAATAAATATTACAGCATTACATTAACCCAACTCACCATCGTAGAACGAAGACTTGCTCTCGACTAAATTCTGTTAACTAAAGCAGGGCTTATCAGCTATGGCTTACTCACTTGATAACACTAACTGTCATTTAATCTATTTTTTTATTTCAAATATTTACACATCCAAGAATAATTGCTTCAATACACTAATTGGATAGTTATGCAATTATCTGTTTGTTAATGTCATTTACTGCCAGCAATTCTTCCAGGAAGTGTTTTTCAATTCGAATTCTATTCATTAAACGACACTTGTTTCGAACATTAATCGTCCATCGTCAGGTGGTCAAAACACTCAATTAAAAATATTCAACAGCAAACAAAAAAACAAATAACAATTAAAGCATGTAACAATAACGCACAGTAAATATTATTTACAGTTCACATGACATGTTTCTGCGCCTGGGCTGCTGCGTACTGTGCACTTAGACCAGTCGTTGAAATAAAAAGGACAGTTTTTTTGTAAACAAATTTAACAGCTAACCGATTGCGCTATGACTCAAGAATCAATTTGTAGATGAAAATACCACCTTTAAAACAACAAATAACAATCCTGTATCTGGTTTTTATCACTTATATTTTGTAAATAATTGAATGACACTCTATACTTTCAATACAAATAGTTGTAATTAATTTTTTTTAAATCTTTAAAATGAAACTTTGTAAGTCTTGTTTTGTGCATTTTTAACTGAGAAAAATCAGAAACCCACGATAAAACTGTTTTTTTTTTAAATTTATAATTTTGACATTTTAAAAGTTATAGCTTCTGAACTGTGTAAAATGACAGTTAGTAGATTAACCATGCACAAGATGGGCTTTGTGAGATGTTTGCATAATTAATGTTTAAACAATATAGAGAGATATCTTGAAAAAGTAATATAAATGGATTGTTACGGCTGATTACAAAGTTTCAAACGGATTCTGGAAATAGAGATCATGAGCTTCAAACTGTATAATTTCAAATGTCCATAAACATTTTGAGAAGTTAGTTAAAAGTGGTCACCCTGACGCGCTAGCCATCGGTTGGACTCTATTAGAGCAGAGTTCGTAGGGAACTTCTTAGCTGCTGGCTGGTTCACTGGCTAACTTACAGCATGCATATATCCGACAGGGCTATATCCTGAATGAATTGTTACAGAGCTGATTGTCATCAAAAACTCAACATTGTAGACTAAAACAACATTTTTTTTAACACTAGTCGACATTAACATGAAAAACTGTGACAAATATACTATAAACTGTGACAAAATATACTATAAACTGTGACAAAATATAATATAAACTGTGACCAAATATACTATAAACTGTGACAAAATATACTAATTACATATTTTGAAACATATATACGTAGTAACTTATATGGAGAAAGTAATGTTTTCGTCCAAATTTTCGAATTTGAATTTTTAGTTGAATTGTCTGTTTTGGTGCTCCCAGAACCCCAAAAAATTGTTTAGTGCAATTATCTGTGTTGGTGCTCCCTGAACCCAAAAATATTTTTAGTGGAATTTTTTGTTTTGGTGCCTTCTGAACCCAAAAAAGGTTTTTTTTGGTGATGTCTGTCCGTGTGTCCGTTGTCTGTAAGGATGTGTACAGAGCTGGAGACCATATCAACGGTCCGATTTTGATGAAATTTGGTATGTAGGTGTAGTTCTGGAATATCTCCAGGTGTTTTTTTCATTTTTCAAATTTTTGATTTTTAAGGGGTTTTACCCCCCAAATATCACCAAAAAACGAGAAAAATCTAAATTTCTCAAAAACGGCTCTAACGATTTTGATAAAACTTGGCTTATTTGTAGCACTTAATGTATCCTACCATATGCAAAAAACAGCATCTTTCTAAAAATTCTCGTTTAGGTAATAATAATAATAATAACTGATTTTTGCGGGTTTTTGGCCAAAAAGAGGGTTGTTTTGCAAAATTCTCAAAAACTACTGAACGGATAGGAACGAAATTTGGTATGTAGCTTCCTCTAGGGCCATAGATGCTCACTAAGAAAGGTTTTCAAAAAATAAAAAATTTTAGGGGTGTTTGGGTGGGTCAAATTTACTAAATCACGATATCTCTAAAACTATAGAGCGTATTTTAATAAAATTTGGTATGTAGCTTCCTCTAGGGGCATAGGGGCCCACTAAGAAAGGTTTTCAAAAAATTCTAAATTTTAGGGGTTGTTTGAGGGGGTCAAAGTTACTAAATCACGATTTCTTTAAAACTACTATACGGATTAGAATGAAATTTAGTATGTAGCTTCCTTTAGGGCCGTAGGTGTTGATAGGAAATGGTTTCAAAAAATTAGAAATTTTAGGGGGGTTTGGGAGTCAAAGTTACTAAATCACGATTTCTCTAAAACTACTAAACGGATTGGAATGAAATTTGGTATGTGGCTTCCTGTAGGGCCGTAGGTGTTGATAGGAAATGGTTTAAAAAAATTCGAAATTTTAGGGGGGTTTGGGGGGTCAAAGTTACTAAATCAAGATTTCTCTAAAACTACTGAACGCATTAGAATACAATTTGCTATGTACCTTCCTCTAGCTTACTTAGAAAGGTCTTGAACAAATTATAAGTTTTAGGGGGGCTTTAAGGGGGGGGTCAATGTTACTAAATCACGATTTCTCTAAAACTACAGAACGGATTTTAATAAAATTTGGTATGTAATTTCCTCTAGGGCCATAGTGGCTCAATTAGAAAGGTTTTAAACAAATTCGAAATTTTAGGGGGGTTTGGTGGGGGTCAATGTTACTAAATCACGATTTCTCTAAAAATACTGCATGGATTGGAATGAAATTTGGTATGTAGCTTCCTTCAAGACCGTAGGTGCTGATAAGAATGGATTTAAAAAAATAGAAATTTTAGGGGGATTGGGGGGGGCCAAAGTTACTAAATCACGATTTCACTAAAACTACTGAACGGATTGGAATAAAATTTAGTATGTAGCTTTCTCTAGGGCCATAGGTGCTCACTAAGAAAGGTTTTAAACAAATTCAAAATTTTAGGGGGGTTTGGGGGAGGTTCAAAGTTACTAAATCACGATTTCTCTAAAACTACTGAACGGATTGGAATGAAATTTGGTATGTAGTTTACTCTAGGACCGTAGGTGCTTATAAGAATGGATTTTTAACAATTGAAATTTTAGGGGGGTTGGGGGGTCAAAGTTACTAAATCACGATTTCTCTAAAACTACTGAACGGATTGCAATGAAATTTGGTATGTGGCTTCCTGTAGGACCGTAGGTGCTGATAG
>JAGFPH010010226.1:10463-22934 GCA_018207615.1 Philaenus spumarius
ATTTGAAATTTTAGGGGGGTTTGGGGGGTCAAAGTTACTAAATCAAGATTTCTCTAAAACTACTGAACGCATTGGAATACAATTTGGTATGTATATTCCTCTAGGGCCATAGTGGCTCACTTACTCTAAAACTACTGAACGGATTGGAATAAAATTTGGTATGTAGCTTCATCTAGGACCATAGGGGCTCACTAAGAAAAGTTTTTAAAAAATTCGAAATTTTAGGTGGGTGTTGGGGGGTTTAAACTTACTAAATCACGATTTATCGAAAACTACTGAACGGATTGGAATAAAATTTTGTATGTAGCTTCCTCTAATGCCATAGGTTCTCACTAAGAAAGGTTTTCAAAAATTTCGAAATTTTATTGGGTTTTAGGGGGGGGGGTCAAAGTTACTAAACCACTATTTCTCTAAAACTACTGAACGGATTGGAATGAAATTTGGTATGTAGCTTCCTCTAGAGCCGTAGGTGCTGATAACAAAGGGTTTAAACAAATTCGACATTTGTTGGGGGTTTGGTGGTCAAAGTTACTAAATCATGATTTCTCCAAAACCACCGAACGGATTGGAATGAAATTTGGTATGTAGCTTCCTCTAGGGCCCTAGGTGCTCGTTAAGAAAGTGTTTGGGGGGAGGGTGAAATTTTAAAAATTTTAGTGGAGGTTTGGTGGTGTTACTAAAACTCCCCATAAGAAATACATAGTGTAATTTATATTTATTGATATAATATATTTTTTGTTAATTTACATTTAACTTTGATTTGTCTATCAGTGCAAAGCTGGATCGGGCTAGCTAGTATAATAATATAATATGGATGTGTGTTATATGCATCTAATGTTTTTCATGGTAACATTTTCCTACTTTTGCAATGCTAAATAACCACCTCCTATGCTACTCTTGGGAAGGTATAAAGTTTCAACATATAAGGTTCCATTTACATTTTTCCCCTAAAGTTTTTCAAGTACACACATAAACTCAGATAAATTAGTGGTACCGTACTACATTTATTTACAGTTTCTATTTTTAAATGTGTTACATTTAACTTCAACCTAAAACTTACTTATTCCTAATATTAACATATTAATAAAATATTGTAAATGCAAATGCTAATGCAAAAAAAAATATGAACAATCCTTCATTAGAAACTAATTCTAAAACCAGAATATTAAAATAATTTTAAAATTTTCTTGGAATAATTTGTTAAAATTAATTCAATACCGGTATGTTGACAAACTTTTTATTAAAAATTCCGTCAGTAAAAGATATGAAATTTTATTTGCAGCAACACAACAATCAAATGTTCTAAGAACAGAATTAAATCATTAGCATTACATAACCTTTAAGATTGAAGTAAAAATACATTTTAAGCGTCCAAAGTACAATTTTCATTCATTAATAAAGAAACTATGGTTCAACCTCCTAACTATATGGTTAAGTTTCCACTTACAAAACATTAAATCTAAAAAAAAAACACAAAATTTCTTATAGAGTAATTTATTTTTAGCTATTCTTGTCTTATTGATTATTTGGTATGTATTTAAATTACTTTGTGCAATTATAAATAAGAATATTGTTAATGTATACGTTACAGAAAAAAATAATTCGACCACGCAGCTGAACCGCTGACGTGAGTTGAGCAAATTTCCAAAATTAAGTTTAAAGGCCTATGTTTTAAGGTTTTAACCAACAATTTGGGAAATATGTCTATTCACGACGGTGCTGAATGCTGCCAAATGCTTCGCACCCCATTCCGCATATTGGACGTTTCTTCAATATACGAAGCACTGCGTGCTCTGCACGCCATTCCGTATTGGGAATATTTTCAATACACAATGCATTGCGTACTTCACATGCCGTTCCGCTTTTAATGGGTTTATCTTCAACACACAAAGCATTGCGTGCTTCGCACACCAACCCCCGTATTGGGAGTATCTTCGATACACAATGTGCAGAATAACATCCTAAATTTGTATTCGTATAAAAAACTCTAAATTACATTAATTCTCTTAGAAAAAATCTCAAAAAAGGGTAACTTCATGTCAAAAAACGTGCTTCCGGTTGTTGGATTTTTAGGCTAACGAATTCGTCCGAGCGACATAGACAACCAATATGTGTACAAAATTAGGACCAAATCGGATTTAAAATGCGGCCGCTAGAGTGCGAACACATATATACAAATACATATATATATATATATATGTATATATGATTTTTATGACACCCCAAAACGTGTTCTGGGGACCATGATCGGTGCTCATTTACTACTCTCGACCTTGGGTCTTACCATAAGAGCCACTGCAATAGCTCATTTTTCCTATGGAAATTCGCTAAAAACAACATTATGAAAATAATTGTAAATATAAAATTATATCAACAGATCACAATAAAAAAAAAACGGTTTTGTCAAAATAAATATTACAGAATGAAATTAACCCAACTCACCATTGTAGAACGAAGACTTGCTCTCGACTTAATTCTGTTGACTAAAAAAGCAGGGCTTAACAGTTATGGCTTACTCACTTGATAACACTAACTGCCATTTAATCTATTATCTTTTTCAAATATTTACACATCCAAGTATAATTGCTTCAATACACTAATTGGATAGTTATGCAACTATCTGTTTGTTAATGTCATTTACTGCCAGCTATACTTCCAGGAAGTGTTCTTCAACTCAAATTCTATTCATTACACGACACGTGTTTCGGATATTAATCGTTCATCGTCAGGTGGTCAAAACACTCTATTAAAAATATTCAACACGCAAACAAAACAACAAATAACAATACCGTAACACGTTTTGGAACACTCTAGCGGTCGCATTTTAAGTCTGATTTGGTCAAAATTTGGTACACATGTTGGTTGTCTACGGACGGCTTGAAAAAAATCCAACAATCGGAAGCACGTTTTTTGACCGGAAGTAACTATTTTTTTTAGATTTTTCCTACGAGAATGAATTTGTTTTTGTGTTTTTTCTACAAATATAAATGTAGGATGTTATTCTGTACATTTTGCTTTTTGAGCGACTTTATAGCTCGCTTGGTTCCCCCAAAATCGATCAAAACGTAAAATACCATAAAAGTACCCCGTTCAATGTGGTGGATTCTACCGTGGAGTTGGCGTCCGAAGCACGTAATGCCCTGTGTATTCAAAGTACTCTTAATATGGGGGTTGGCAAGCGAAGCACGCAAAGCATGGTGTTATTGAAAATACTCAAAAAAGGGGGTTGGCGTGCGGAGCACGCAATGCATTGTGTATTGAAGAAACTCAAAATATGCGGAATGGCGTGCGAAGCACACAAAGCATTGAAAGCCATGTAGTGGATTCTACCGTGGGGTTGGCGTGCGAAGCATGCAATGCATTGTGTATTGAAGATAATCCCAATATGCGGAATGGCGTGCGAACCATTTTCCCAAATTGTTGGAAATTTGCTCAACTCACGTCAGCGGTTCACCTGCATGGTCGAATTATTTTTTATTTAAAACTATATCACAGTGCTGTAGCCCATTTTTATAAATGCGGTATTATTTTACACTGTTCAATTATTTGACTTTATTATAATTTCTAAATTTACAATACAGAACTAAACTGCTACTGTATAATTACTTTCTCACTATACAGAGAGTATAGAGAAAGTATAGTGATGGCATAAAACATCGATGTTGATTTTTGCGGAAATATCCGTTTTGGGACCCCCTGAGTCCAAAAAAGTGGTTTTTACAAAATGTCTGTCTGTATGTCTGTATGTATGTCTGTGTGTATGTATGTATGTATGTCTGTATGTAAACAAATCTAGAGCGAAAACTATTCGATCGATTTCAACCAAATTTGCACCAGACATGTCAAGTAGGCCTGTATAGATTCACGAAAATTTTTGAAAAAACCCCTTTTTGGCAAAAAACCACCCAAAAAACAGTTATTATTTTTTTATAAAAAAAACGGCTCTAACGATTTTGATAAAATTTGGCTTATTTGTAGCCCTTAATGTACCCTACCATATGCGAAAACCCGCATCTTTCTAAAAATTCTCGTTTAGCTAGTAATAATAATAATAATAACAACTGATTTTTGGGGGTTTTTTTGGCCATAAAGGGGGTTATTTTTTAAGATTTTTCAAAACCTTTTTTCGTGCATCTATACAGGCCTAATTGACGTATTTGTGCAAATTTGTTCGAAATCGATCGAATAGTTTTCTCTCTAGATAATAATAATAATATTTATTAGTTAATCTTCTACTTTAATAAAAAATCACCTCTCCTACCCCTCCTACAAGTCACAGTGAATCTGTTTAATAATTTAAATATGTTTGTTGTCAATTAAATTGATTGATATTGACTTTTTTCTTTTTGGGGACGAGGTTAGGACTATTTAGTCCTCTCTTCCGCCTAACCCCAATACAAAATTACAAACATATACAAAATTAAATTCTTAAAAATAAATAGTACTTTAACAGACATGAAATAATAATAAATATAGCTTATACAATTTATAAAAATATTAACAGCAATTAATACAAACAGGTTAATACGTACTACAATCATAATTAAACAATCATACACATTCATACAACTGAACAATAAACACTTCTAATGTACGCCTCAAAACTGGGATGCATCCTCCACTCTGTGCAATAAATATCTCTAATCTCAGGAATGGCTGAACCAATTTTGACGAAAGTTTCATTCGCATGTAGAGCACTTTACAGAGATTAATCCAGGCTACTTTTTATCCCGGAAATATTGAGGGTTTCTATTTAAAAATTGAAAAAATGTAAAAGTTGTGGACAAAATTCGAGAATTTGCAGGCCTAATAGCACGTGACACGCGACCTTTATAAATAATACAACTGATTTGGATCCAAAGCTTATCACTTTGACAGGATCGTCTGTGTATTAATTTTACTGTATACGCTGGTTTAACCGTTAAGTATATACAAAAACAGTATGCAATAATGTGAAATGTACCCATAGCTGTTACATACACCTGAAAACCTGATTTGTAATTTGTATGTTCGTTCGTGAGTAACTTACTGGCGGAAAACGGTATTTTAACGCTTATTGGTGCATAGCTAACAGTAGGCCTAAAAGTAATATATAGAAGGTCTAAACTCATTGTGCGTTTTTCTGCCATCGAACTTTGATCTAAAATCGTGTTTTTAATTGCATGTAATGTTAAGGCACAATATTTACCCGACAGTCCCTTTATACAGACAGGGTGTTACTTAAATAGGACGCCGAACTTTTTGAGTGGGTTACTTAGATAAAAATAAATCAAAAAGTTTCTATAAACATGTGTCCTAAAACGCTTCGTTTTCCAGATGTCCACCATTTTGTTTTGCTTATCTATTTATTTTTATTGAGACAGATCATTGTTAGGTTAAACTTCATGCCGAGTTTGAACTCAACCAGTCAAATATTTCTCTAGACATGAATTATTTTGTAAAAAAAAAAACAAATTTGGCGGACATCTGGAAATGAAGTGGTTTAGGGCACATGTTTAAAGGAAGTTTTTTTATTTATTTTTATGTAAGCAACCCACTCCGGAAGTTTGGCGCAATATTTAAGTAACACCCTGTATAGGCCTATTTAATCACATCTGCGAGCGAAGGCGCAACTACCAGCTAGTTAGAAATAACAATATTGAACTTGTATCCGTTAGAGAAAACACATAAAAACTTAATTATGGCAATCATTGCAAACTACAAAGAAATGGTATAAACAGGTCACATAAGGTCTTGTCAAAATAAATTTTAAATAAAGTAAGTAATTTTACTCACCATTGCAGAACGAAGGGTTGCTTTCGTCTCGACTGATTTCTGTTAACTGAAGAGGGGACAAAGGGAAGAGTGGGGCTTATCATGTCATGCCTTAATCACGTGATACCACTGACTGATGATTCATCTACTTTCCATTTCAAACTTGTACACATCCAAGAAATAAGTTTGAAGTCCATATGATAGCAACGAGCGTTGCTATTTATTTTAAACTTACTTTTCTATTCCCTCGTTGTGGGGTTTTAAGCGAACAAAATTTTAATTGAATAGGCCTATGTTTCAAGTTAGAAAATTGCATGCAGATAGTGTTTCAGAATCAACCCTAGATTACTAACAATAATAATTTGATATCCTTTAATAACCACTAGGGGAGACACCTGCGTGCCCCGCACACCAACCCCCAATGGAACCTTCCAAAAACATATGTTTTATTTATAATAAAGGTGTAGGATTAATAATAACCTCAAAACTAAGATGGTAAATAATGTTAAATGTTCAAATTAAATTATTACTTATATTTGATAACAGCAGTTGTAGGCCCTAATAGTGGTTAAAAGAACCCGCAAGGCTCAGGTCTTCACTTTAAAACCCTAACCTAAAAGCTAGGAATACGAAAATAATTGCTTCAAATTTTGAAATCAGCTGTTAATGGAAATATTGGAGCAAACAGCTATATTATCTGTTATTTTATTCAATTGCTTGCTATGGTTATAAATATAAATACATGAGTTGGTTTATCATTCTAGACGTAACCTTAGAATTTTTCCGACTAAATTTACAAATGTTGAAATAAAAAATGGTTTTTATCGAAATGAATTATAGCCTATGTTACTCAGGGATAGTGTAGCTTTTCATTAGTAAAACTATTTTTTCAATCGGTTCAGTAGTGCCAGAGATTACCCCCAACATACAAACAAACAAAGAAACAAACGTTACCTCTTTATAATATTATAGTATAGATTAGTAAATTTCACGCCTATCTTTTGTTATTCAATTATTCACAAAAAATAACAATGTAATGCCTATATGATTTATTTACTCTCTATTAATGTTTTTGTGCCACAGAAACTGTATTTACATCTTTGACACATTTTTATATTAAATTATAGGGAATTAATGTTGATGATACTAAAAACAGGTAATTGTAAAAAAAATACACGAAAAAACGTTTTTTCTTACCAAACCTATAATAAGTACAATGTAAAAGGCTTGAAAATTTACATTTTATAGTAAAATTTTTCAAAGAATATCACAAATGTTAATTTTTAATCTTGGCGTAAAGGTTAAACTTTACGCTGTCGCTAACCATTCGTCAGGCGGCGAAGTAATGGAAGGGCAGCATAAAATAAGGTTATGCTTGTAGCAGATACTAGCCATCTACCTGATTAATTGAAATTAACGATATGCTTATAACTAAATACTGTTAAGTAAAAACATAAGGCTTCTAGCATCTGCTTTAAGACTAAGGTTATGCTTGGAGAAGATGCTAGACATCTACCTGATTAATTGAATTAATAATATGCTTATAAATAAATAGTGTTAAGTAAAAGCATAAGTTTTTAGCATCTGCTTTAAGGTAAGGTTATGATTGGAACACATGCTAGCCAACTACCTGATTAATTGAAATTAAGAATATTATGCTTACAACCAAATTCTAGTAAGAAAAAGCATAAGGTTGTATGCCCTGATTATTAATTACGGTTTAAGAAATATACTTATAATGAAATAGTTACAAGGAAAAGCATAAAGTTGTCTATCATCTGCTTTAAAAATAAGTCTGCTGTTCCATCAGCTAGACTTGTTTTTTTTTTTAATAATATAATATTTATGTTTTGGTTCAATGTATTATAAATTATGCACAGAAATTTTAACATTGTTACATAGCATTGGTGGGTTCGCTTCATTGAAGTCACTCTATAACATAAATAATAAACGGTACCAGGAACTGGCACATACTTTCTCACAAACATATTTAAATTACTAAACAGATTCACTGTGACTTGTAGGGTGGGGTAGGAGAGTTTTTTTATTAAAGTTGGAGATTAACTAATAAATATTATTATTAGGCCTATTATCTAGAGAGAAAACTATTCGATCGATTTCGAACAAATTTGCACCATACACGTCAATTAGCTCTTTATAGATGCACGTAAAAAGGATTTGAAAAATTTTGAAAAAAAACCACTTTATGCCCAAAAAAAACCCCAAAAATCAGTTATTATTATTATTATTAGCTAAACGAGAATTTTTAGAAAGATGCGGGTTTTTGAATATGGTAGGGCACATTAAAGATAAATAAGACAAATTTTATTAAAATCGTTATAGCCGTTTTTTTATAAAAACATAATAACAGATTTTTTGGGTGTTTTTTGGCCAAAAAGGGGGTTGTTTTTCAAAATTATTCAAAACCCTTTTTCGTGCATCTATACAGGGCTACTGGACATGTCTGGTGCAAATTTGGTTGATATCGATCGAATAGTTTTCTCTCTAGCTTTGTATACTTTTATTAAAGTTGGAGATTAACTAATAAATATTATTATTATTATCTAGAGAGAAAACTATTCAATAGATTTCGAACAAATTTGCACCAAACACGTCGATTAGGTCTTTATAGATGCACGTAAAAAGGTTTTGAAAAATTTTGATAAACAACCCCTTTTATGGCCAAAAAACCCCCAAAAATCAGTTATTATTAATATTATTAGCTAAACCAGAATTTTTAGAAAGATGCGGGTTTTTACATATGGTAGGGCACATTAAAGGCTACAAATAAGCAACATTTTATCAAAATCGTTAGAGCCGTTTTTATAAAAAAAATAATAACTGATTTTGTGGGGGTTTTTTGGCCAAAAATGGGGTTGTTTTCAAAATGTTTCAAAACCCTTTTTCCTGCATCTATACAGGCCTACTGTAGGTACATGTCTGGTGCAAATTTGGTTGAAATCGATCGAATAGTTTTCGCTCTAGCTTTGTATACATACAGACAGACATACAGACATACAGACAGACATTTTGTAAAAACCACTTTTTTGGACTCTGGGGGTCCCAAAACGGATATTTTCACAAAAATCTCAACATCAAATTTGTTTGCGATCACTATACTTTCTCTATACTATAGTATAGTGAGAAAGTAATAATTAACAGAAAAAAATAAGAACAATAGTGTCAGTGAAAAATAAAACAATTTGAACAGAGTTTACTAAGCAAGCTCTACTAAAAAATCTTGAGGTAGTCTAGGCTTAAGCCTTGAAGCCACCGATTGTCCGAGATTAAAAAACAATGCACCAGAGGAGGAATTTAAATGATAATAGGAAATTATTTGTTACATTTTTCATAAAAACACTTATAGGATCTATCCCTAGTTATTTGTGAAGATGTTCGTTTCTTATATACCAAGGAAAATTAACTGCAATACGTAATACTTCATTTTTAAAAACTTGATTTTTTTTAAATTTTTGGTGAGCACAAGGATAAACCCCAAACCAGGCAGGCATTTATCAATGGTCGTAATATAGATTTATAAATCAGCACTGTCGAAGATGCACTTAATGATGATTTCCTATTTATAAGAGGGTAGAGTTGGGCAAGTCTTGCATATGCCTTGATTGAGTTTAACATTTAAATGAGCGGTCTAATTAATTTTTTTGTGAAGACATACTCCTAAATATTTAATACAACTATCTGACAGATTCCAGTTTAATGAAGTATTGTAGTATCTGTATTTTTGGAGGATCAACGTACTTTCTCAGAGAAAAAATGTTGGTATCGCATTTATTTGCATTTAATTTTATTTTCTATTTAGTGAACCAGGCCAAAAGTGTGTCAATACATGACTGGAGAAGGGTTAAAGTTGTTTGTATACAGTGATCTTGAACAATTATTGCTGTGTTATCAGCATATAAAGCTAAGGTAGAGTCCTGGAGGATCGGAATATCTGACATGTATACTATTAAAAAGTAGAGGAGCCAAAATTGAAGCTTAAAGGGTATAGTCTTAACTTGGTGGAAATCATACTTGCATATTTGGAGGATCAAAAAACCCCTAAAAAAATCAGTTATTCAAAAAAAAACGGCTCTTAACGATTTTGATATAATTTGGTTTATTTGTAGCCTTTAATGTACCCTACAATATGCAACAAACCGCATATTTCTAAAAATTCTTGTTTAGCTAATAATAATAACAGATTTTGGGGGTTTTTTGGCCATAAAGGGGGTTGTTTTTCAAAATGTTTCAAAACCTTTTTTCGTGCATCTATACAGGCCTAATTGACGTGTTTGGTGCAAATTTATTCGAAATCGATCGAATAGTTTTATTTCTAGCTAACAATAATAATATTTATTAGTTAATCTCCTACTTTAATAAAATCACCTCTCCTACCCCTCCTACAATTATGTCACAGTGAATCTCTTTAATAATTTAAATATGTTTGTGAGAAAGTAGCCTATGTGCCAGTTTCTGGTATCGTTTATTAGGTTAGGATTAGCAAGAAAACAACTGATGTAAATAATTTAAGTAAAATGCATTACTAAAATTATGAGTAACAAAATTAACAATTTCAATGAAGCAGAAACGTATATTAATTACAAACCCACTGATCCATTGATCACGACTTCTCAGAAACTACGGAACGGATTGGAACGAAATTTCGTATGTAGCTTCCTCTAAAGCTATAGGTGCTCACTAAGCAAGGGTTTCAAAATATTCGAAATTTTAGGGGGGGTTTGGGGGGGGACAGTGAGTAAAACATAAATAAAATAAACCCCGAACGGATTGGAATGAAATTTGATATGGTATAGCTTCCTCTAGGGCCCTAAATACTCGCTAAGAAAAAAATTCGAAATTTTAGGGGGTTTGGGGGGGGAGTCAAAGTTACTAAAAATTTCCATAAGAAATACATAGTGTAATATAGTTATTGAAATTTTTCTTTTTGTTAATATAGGCCTACATTTAACTTTGATTTGTCTATCAGTGCAAAGCCGGGTCGGGCCAGCTAGTCCTGAATAAATTGAGCTGTTAAACTAACTTAAAGCCTATTTATCAGTTTAAAGTTTATAGTTTTAACTTGGTGGGAATCATACCGAACCTTACAAATAATGTAAGAGAAAGTTTCAAAACATGATAAACTCCTTATAAAATATTTATTTGTCCATATAAAATACATATGTCAGCTGATATGAATATTTTTACAATAATCAGCTGTTTCTCCGACACCTCTAAACTTCCATAATTATATTATTACTAGTAGACCACCGTGAAAAATCACAGGCAGAAAAAGCAAATCTTATAAAGCTTATTAAAACCTGTATTAGTTCTTTAATTCATAAGAAAATCAACTTCACAAGACTTATTATTGATTGAAGTTGTAAACATAACCCCAAAGGTAACATCTAACATCTAAGCTAGGTTTTGTTTTAGCAGATGCTGGGTGAAATCAGCTGTAATATTATACAAGAAATTACAATAATAATTGAAGTTGTAACATAACCTCAAAGTATAATCTATGCTGGGTTTGTTTAAGTATTACGGATGATGGGTGAAATCGGCGGTTACTTATAAGTTACTCACTCAAGTACGTACGTACGCATTTATATGAGTTGATGTTATTTCGTAATTGCATTTCCCTTAACAGCTGGTTTTATACTTTTAAACAATTTTTATTCATAAATTTTAGGTTAGATTTGTGCTTCGGTGTATTTTTATTAAAACTCCTCTTACATTGTAATCTTAATAATTTGGTTTATATCAAAGCCTACTAAAGAATACCGGTCAGGGACGGGCTTGTGTACAGCGAGACTTTGAACGCTCCAATCGCCGTAGTGCGACGTTGTCACGTGCTTCCCACGCTTCTAACTGACTGCGGCTGACTCAACGCATTTATAATTCTTTAAACTGTGCGATCAAGCCTCGAGCGGTAAATACCAGGAGTGTTCGAGGCTAGTAGATATGGAAACGCTGCGCGCCCATCCTATTGGCCGCCTCGCAACGGTATTCTTTAGTGGGCTTTGATCATAGACATTTTAAGTTATTTTCTATATTTACGTTGGGTTTGTGAGCAATCCCGCATCTTTATTCAAACAAAATTATAAAATACCAGGGGAGACCCCTGCGTGCTCCGCACGCCAACCCCCAACGGAACTTTCTAAAAACATATGTTATGTTTTATTTATAATAAAGGTGTAATATTAATAATAACCTCAAAATTAAGATGGTAAATAATGTTAAATGTTCAAAGCAAATTATTTCTTATATTTTATAACAGCAGTTAATAATAGTTAAAAGAACCAGCAAAGCTCAGGTCTACACTTTAAAACCCTAACCTAAAAGCTAGAAATACAAAAATAATTGCTTCAAATTTTGAAATCAGCTGTTAATGGAAATATTGAAGTAAACATCTATATTATCTGTTATTTTATTCAATTGGTTGCTATGGTAATAAATGTAAATACATGTGTTGGTTTATCATTCCAGGCCTAACCTAAGATTTTTTCCGACTAAATTTACAAATATTAAAATAAAAAAAGGTTTTTACCGAAATGAATTATAGCCTATGTTACTCAGGGATAATGTAGCTTTTTATTAGTAATACTATTTTTTCAATCGGTTCAGTAGCGCCAGAGATTACCCCCTATATACAAACAAACAAACAAACTTCACCTCTTTATAATATTAGTATAGATATCTGGAGTGAGTTAATGGGTT
>JAGFPH010010226.1:30468-41470 GCA_018207615.1 Philaenus spumarius
CAAAGCTAACATAACATAATACATTCCAGTATACGAAGTACAAATTATATTACATTATGTTATTTCGTAATGGCATTTCCATTAACAGCTGATTTTATACTTTAAAACAATTTGTATTTATAATTTGTATGTTAGGTTTGTGTTTTGCTTCGTGATTTCGGTTATTTTTTATTAAAACTCCTCTTACATTGTAATAGTAATAATTTTATTTAAAATTTTTTAATTATGTTCTATGTTTACGTTGAGGTTGTGTACAATCCTGCAGCTTTATTAAAAGGAAATTGTAAAATGTGTCTGGAGGAAGTGAATGGGTTGGGAATTTAAAAGAAGCTTTTCATCTAATTTAAGAACCAGTTATTTTTTTATTTTATTGCTCCACATAATATTCTTTTGACAAACAAACTGTATCGTCAGCAAACAATAACAACTTTCTTTTATACAATCTGTCAATATTACAAAATGTTAAAAATAATATCAGACAAAAGACAAAGTACAGATCCTTGAGGAGCTCCATTATTTTCAGATAACCGAGGAAAACTTGGATAGGCTTATCATCTGGACCTTATCGCATGCTAAGACCAGCTGAGGCGACGGTTTCTATTGCAACTATGAATCACTATTGTTATGTTACTGAGTGTAGTAGGATGGACAGAGCAGGAAAATAAGAATAAACGGTACCCGATAACTGCCACATACTTTCTCCCAGTTGAAACTTTATACCTTCCCAAGCGTAGCATAGGTGGTGGTTATTTAGAATTAATTGCAAATGTAGGAAAATGTTGCCATGGGAAATATTAGATGCTTGTAACACACATCCATATTATATTATTATTATTATTTAAACTATTCGATCGATTTCGTACAAATTTGCACCAAACATGTCAATTAGGCCTGTATAGATGCACGACAAAAGGTTTTGAAAATTTAAAAAAAACAACCCCCTTTTTGGCCAAAAAACCCCAAAAATCAGTTATTATTATTATTACAAAAATGAGAATTTTTAGAAAGAAGCTGTTTTTTTGCATATGGTAGAGTACATTAAGGGCTACAAGCCAAATTTTATAAAAATCGTTAGAGCCGTTTTTGAGAAATTTTGATTTTTCTCGTTTTTTTGCCATTTTTTGGGGTAAAACCCCTTAACAATCAAAAGTTTTTTAAAAATTAAAAAAAACCGCCTGGAGATATTCCAGAACTACACCTACATACCAAATTTCATCAAAATCGGACCGTTGGTATGGTCTCCAGCTCTGTACACATCCTAACAGACACACAGACAGACAGATATACGGACAGACATCACAAAAAAAAAACACTTTTTTCGATTCAGGGAGCACCAAAAGAAATAATTCCACTAAAAATATTTTCGGGTTCTGGGAGCACCAACACAGATAATTCCACTAAACATTTTTTTGGAGTTCAGGGAGCACCGAAAACAGATAATTCCACTAAAAATTCAAATTAGAAAATTTGGACGAAAACAATACTTTTTCCATATACTACGTATAGGGCGGAGAAAGTAAAACATAACTGAATTTTGAGATACAGCTCAGATGGGGGTTCTGCATTGTGTTCAGAAATTAATCAGGAAAAAAGTGGACATATATGATGGTTGAAAGCTCGGACAGAATGGCAGAGGGGTTGCATAAAATGCATTAAAAAGTACATAATATTTTGAAAATACTTAAAAATTAAAAAAAAATTATTCACTTCTCGGGGAGTTTTTGAGGTCGCTGGTTACAAATCCAACATCGAAAAACGTCACCAATGCCTCGGGCGGCCCCAAAGGGCCCAGAGACCAAAATTTAAAAGTTCAGTAATTTTTTGGTTGGTAGTTTTGGTTTTTGAGATCGCTGATTTCAAATCTGACATTAGAAAATATGACCGATGCTCTACTACGGGAAAACGTCACTGATGTCCGGGGGCAGGGGGAGGGGGTGTCTGCAAAGTATAATTTGAATAGAATATTGTTGGTTTTCTTGTAAAAGGTTGAAGGGTGAAAAAAAATCTAAATTTTCTCACACTCATGAATGTTCCAGATTTGTGAACGGAACTATTTGAAATTCTAGACCCAGTGTAGTTGGTTTGGATATGGAGTCAAACTTTATTATATATAGTATTTTTTAATGCTATTTTTTCAACTTAAATTTGCTAAAAATGAAAAATAAATTCGATTGCCATTTCAAGGGCGTCATTTAAAAAGAATATTCAATATTTTAATAACAACATTTTGCTAACGCAACCATTTTTTTACAAATTTAAAAAAGTAAGAAAAACCCACTTTTTTAAACTTTTTTTCATTTTTGTTAAACATAATATTTACAAAATATTATGTTATAGATATAAAAAAAACTCATTGTAGAAATGTAGGTAAGGGTCTAGACTATATTTTGTATAATAGGCTATAGTGTGATCTATATATTAATAGGCAAGCACAAAACTTGTCGTCCTTTTTTCTCAGCTTGTGTGCATAGTAGGAGAAATTCGCGCATACCGTTAGAAAGGTAGTGTCCTGTAGATGAGCAGAATCCCATTATAATTTACATCGGACCACAGGGATACGCCCCAGTGGCCCTCAAAGTTTCAATGTTAATCTTATGGAAGGTTAATCTTAAGGAAGAAGAAGAAAGATTTCTTTTGATTTTATCAGAGGCACAAAAAACAGCTGTTCGTATGAAAAGCTTAAAACAGCTGATTTTGATCGACAGCTGATTTTGATCAACAACTGATTTAGATCAAAAACTGAATATAATTTTAGGTTAGGTAAATCAAGCAATAGCAATAGCGAAGCATTGCCGGGTCCACTAGTTTGTATAAAATGTCCTCGTATACGATAAAAGCAGGTATAAATTAAAAGTACAAAGTGCAATTGTCCTGACTACATTGAAAATGTTTATATCTTTTATAATTCTACACACTATAGTTGAAACATCGAGTCCAGTCGAAAATCTATTAAAACAAAACAAGTTTACTTTTAATTTAACAACAGACTATAAAAACCGCCCTTCCAATAAATAACCTGTTTGACGTGCCAACACGCTGAAGGATTACAAGATCTTGGACAATCTGAATGCCAAATATAATTAGTTGATTTCTATCAGACTATCAGTAGAGAAATAAGAAAAGCATATAAATTGATTGTTTAATAATTAAAATTTGTTTCCCAAACATTGGTACTGCAACGGAATACAAAACAAATTAAGTTAGTTTATTATATTAATGAGTACAGTATTAAAATTTGCAAACAAACAAATTCCAACCAAACGTACGTTTACCTAAGAATTCTCAGGAATTAATACGATTTTGATGAAATGGTTTTAGTATTGTGTTGTACTACATCAATTAACAAAATATGGGTCTGTGTTGCAAGATTTTAATTTTATGCGACATAATGATTATTGTTAAAGCTAGAATTAATACAATTGAAATACATAAAACTACAATATTATTTATAAGAAACATAACAAGTGTGATCTTTTAAAATGTAATAATTTAGTTGATATTTGAATTACAAATTGTATATTTATATAATATATTCAAAATAATCATTGGAGTTTCCGCCATACTTTGATGTTTAACTTTTGGCTCGCATGCTTAGTTTTACTTTTTCGTTCTTTTGAAATACTAATCTAAATTACTTTAAATTATAGAGAACTCAAATTTAAGTTTTTCTTTTACGGAATATTTTGTAACTATAGCATAAATCACCTCCGTTAATGAAGTGTGGCATCTCTGAAAGTGGAAATGTCATACATACTTCAGAATTATATACATTTTCAATGCCAACATCACTATGCACTTTCTGTGTGAATTGGAATTTAATGTCAGGTTCTTCTTTAGAAGAAAATATCACAGTTGAATAGAAGTCATTCACAAAATCAATTTCTGTTGGGGTGGAAACAAAACATAATATCTTGTATTTTGCTTGTCTTAGATTTGTACAGGAATGAAAGGAAAATACACGATTATATGCTCCGGCAATAAATACAATAAATCTCTTCTCATCGGTTTTAAATTTGCGCACTCTAAAATCTCCTTCTTCTCCAATCAGTAGAAATTCCGAGTGAACATTTATAAAATGTTCAAACATACTATCCGCTCTGACTTCCAACTTACAGAAACTGCAAGTCATTTTTCTAAAAGTACAAACAGACTCGTGCAGTTTCAAATTTTGCTCCAGTTCAAAAACATTGCAACCATGAAATCTACACGGCCTTGGCAAACAATTAAGTATTTCTTCAAACATTATTATTTTCTCCGCGTGCAGAGCGTCCCCTCGACACGTTGGACATGTTGTAAGGCTACCCTTGCACGCCATGCATATGCAGTGTCCGTTCACACAGTACCAGAGAGGTGGACGTAGCAAGCTCAAGCATATCGGGCATTTTGACACTTCTTCTAGTTTCTTCAAAACTGACGTCTTGTCTTCTAGTGTTAATTTATCCTGTAATCAAACAAATGAAAATAAATAAGACTTTTCCATGATCTGCTATAACAGTAATGGGGATTTGCATTGTAATGATATACAAATATATATCTACACCTCAACTTACACTAAGGAAAACGATGCTGATACCCGGCTGGTCCCAAAGTATAATTTTAATAGAAAATTGTTGGTTTTATTAAAAAATTTTGGAGGGTAAAAAACTAAAAAAACCTACATTTTGTCACAGTCTTGAATGCTTCATATTTGTGAACAGAACTATTTGAAATTCTAGGCCGAGAGTAGTTGGTAGAGGGATTGGATACCAAGTAGATTGGATACACAGCTGTCTTGTAATCTCACTAAAATAAACAGCTGTCTTAAGAAATTAATTTCATTTCAACAAACAGCTGTTTTAAGAAACTAAATATTTCTATTTATGACTATTACTGTGTTGTTTATATTTTTATTTTGTATAATAATTGTTTTCAGTTCACTTAGTCAACTCCTATAAAAGCGAGTGTACGTCCATACGTTCATACATACGTGCGTTCGTGAGTAATATAAAATATAACAGCTGATTTCAACCATCATCTAGAATACAAAACGCAGTGTAGATTATACTTAGGAGTTATGGTAACAACTTCAATCATTATAATTTCTTATGAAATTTATTTGTTTAAATATGAGTAATAAAACTAATGTATGCTATAATCTATATACATAAAAGCCAAATACCACTCACTCACTGACTCATCACGAAATCTCAAAAGCTACTGAACGGATTGGAACGAAATTTGGTATGTAGCTTCCTCTAGGGTCCTAGGTGCTCGCTAAGAAAGGGTTAAAAAAATTAGAAATTTTTGGGGAGGTTTGGGGGGGTCATAGTTACAAAAAATCCCCATAAGAAATACATAGTGCAATTTTTTTGTTAGTATACATTTAACTTTGATTTGTTTATCCGTGCAAAGCCGGATCGGGCCAGCTAGTTTACATATATAATAAAAAGAACCGCTCAAAGTACATATCCCTGAGGGACACTATACTTTATTTCTCCCCCAGTTCCTAAAAATTCCCCCCCCCCCCCCCCAACAAGTTAAACCTTACTGCAATCGCGATTGCACTAGAGCAAACTAAATTTGTCTAATTCGTTCTATTGGGCACAAGGATCTAAGAAAATATATTTTACGAATAACTGAAATCAATCCACGCTGCAATTTGTTTATGTGATAATTCCATTTACCATTCATTCATAATTCATTATATCATCCATTATTATTCCCACGTGCATAAAATTATTTACTTGATTAACATTCGGACATAAACCCCATCTAAATTTTTATTTATGCATATTTTGTGATGATATATTACATTTTCTGGCACATATTCCTTATTCTTTCTAAAATGAAAAAATATAATTAGTTTTAGCTTCACTAAACACCATCTCATTTTTTGAAAACCAAAGCTTTAAATGCCACAAATCCTCAGTAATTTGACTGAGAAGCACATCTATTGAATTAGCTTTATACAGAAATGCTGTATCGTCCGCAAAGGCTGTAATTTCTGCGTTAAATTTGCTACTACTTAAATCATTTACATATATGATAAAAAGAACCGCTCCAAGTACAGATCCCTGAGGGACACCGTACTTTATTTCTCCCCCAGTTCCCAAAACGCCATTCCCTCTTACCATTTGGGTTCTTCTTTACCCCCAGATAACTAATGCACCATTTATAAGGCAGTCCTCTAACGCTACCAGACCACAATCTGTCTAACAGAATGGAATAGTCCACCGTATATCAATAAAGAGGCCAGCAACCTTCCATTCCTTATTCAGAGAATGATAAATGTTGGAGTGCTTTCTCTGAGCTAAGACCAGCTCTATAGACATATTGATTCCTACTTAAAAACTGTTGTTCTCCAGAAACATTACCAACATCCGTTTCATTATATGTTTACATATTTTTTGAAAAGACAGATGACAAAACTATTGGCCTATAGTTTGCTGAATCTTGTTTATCACCCTTTTTATATATGGGCACCTTCTAACTGCAGCCTTTATACAATTTGGAAATGCACCAGAATTAAAGCTCAAGTTACATAAAAAAGTAAGCACTGCTAATACCCGAGATTCTGTATACTTAACTAAATTTGAATTTATTCCGTTAAACCTTGGAGATTTTTTTGGTTTTAACGATTTAATCATTTTAGAAACATCCTGTTCAGTAACTCTCTGAATGAAAAAGAACCTATCCCCCAAAGTGCATCATATAAAGATTTTGGTCATCCTCAGAAAGCTTTTCCACTTCTAATCTCAATAAATTTGGAATATCACAAAAATAATCATAAAAAATACACTTGCTATCACTTCCGGACTATCTACTATATTACCGTTCTTATCCCTTGGTATTCTATGTTAATCCACACTGCTTCCCCAATATCCCACTAACCACTTTCCATTGAGCTTCAATATCTCACTTGCATAATACTGTTCTCTTTGCTTCTTTATTTCCAAATTCAACCAACCTCTGTAGCCTTGTACATGTTTTTTAAGTTTCATGTTGTATAATAGATGTTTTAACTTTTTAAACAAACTGTTACGCCTTTTCACTTTTTTACTAAGAACTATTGTCTTCCATGGCTTAAGGGGTCTGATTGATTTTTCAATTAATTATTTTCATTTGTGTTGCATTCCCCAAACATTGTTTCAATAAATTTATAAAAACAAGAAATTTATGACCCACCAAAGACGAATCATACATTCTATTCCACATGTCTGACTTAAATAATTATTTAACAATTCATAATAAATCTCTCTCTCTCTCTCTCTCTCTCTCTCTATATATATATATATATATATATATATATATATATATATATATATATATAAAAGCGAAATACCACTCGCTCACTCACTCATCACGATTTCTCAAAAACTACCGAACGGATTGAAATGAAATTTGGTATGTAGCTTCCTCTAGAGCCATAGGTGCTCATTAAGAAAGGGTTTGAAAACATTGGAAATTTTAGGGAGGTTTGGAGGGGGGAATCAAAGTTATTAAATCACGATTTCTTCAAAACTACCTAACGCATTGGAATGAAATTTGGTATGTAGCTTCCTCTAGGGCCATAAGTGTTCACTAAAAAATGGTTTTAAAAAATTGGAAATTTTAGGGGGGTTTTTGGGGTAAAAATTACTAAATCACGATTTCTCCAAAAGTACCGAATAGATTGGAATGAAATTCGGTAGAAGCTTCCTCTAGGGCCATATGTTCTCACTAAGAAAGGGTATGAAAAATTTCGAAATTTTAGGAGGGGTTTGGGGAGATCAAAGTACTAAAATCATAATTTCAGATCTTTTATTATAATGACAATAGTGCTTTTATTATTTAAGATCTATATATATATAAGCCAAATACCACTCACTGACTGAACACTTAAAAAGAATACAATTACGTTAAAAAGACTGAAAATACCACGGGCAACGCCGCCGTACGGGTTAGCTATCTATACATATAAAAGGCAAAGCCCTCACTCACTCATCATCACTAATTCTCCCACTTCCCATGTAACTAGAGAGATGAAATTTGGCATGTGTATACTTTGTGATGCAAATAGGAAAACTAAAGAAATTTCATTTTGACATTCAAATTATTAGGGGTAGTTTTGGGAGTTAGGGGTAGTTTTGACTGACCACATTTTCTCAAAAACCATACCACCTAGGAACTTTAAATTTGGTACAAATATTGCTCATAGGCACTAGAGGCACACCAAGAACGGATTTTAAAATATTTGGCCTGTAAGGGTCGAAACAACCCCTAAATCAATAAATATTGTTTGTTATTTATCTCAAAAACCTTACCTCCAAGAAACGTGAAATTTTGTATACATATTGCTCATAGGTACTAGAGGTACACTAAGAACGGATTTTAAAATATTTGGCCAGTAAGGGTTGTAACAACCCCTAAATCAATAAATATTGTTTGTTATATTATATCTCAAAAACCTTACCTCCTAGGAACGTGAAATTTGGTACACATATTGCTCATAGGTACTAGAGGCACACTAAAAACGGATTTTAAAATATTTGGCCTGTAAGGGTTGAAACAACCTCTAAATCAATAAATATTGTTTGTTATATATCTCAAAAACCTTATCTCCTAGAAACGTGAAATTTGGTATACATATTGCTCATAAATACTAGAGGCACACTAAGAACGGATTTTAAAATATTTGGCCTGTAATGATTGCAACAACCCCTAAAACAATAAATATTGTTTGTTATATATCTCAAAAACCTTACCTGCTAAAAATGTGAAATTTGGTACATGTATTTGACACAGGCGCAAGAGGCGAACTAAGAAAGATTTTTTGAATAATTGGCCTGTAAGGGTTGAAACAAGCCCTAAAACAATAAACATTTTTTGTTATTTATCTCAAAAGTCCTACCTCCTAGGAACGTGAAATTTGTTACTCATATTGCTCATAGGAGCTAAAGGCACACTAAGAACGAATTTTATAATATTTGAAATTTAAGGGTTGAAACATCCCCTAAAAAGTATTGTTTGTTATAATTTCCTTAAAGCTAGAAAACTAAAATTTTGTACATTTATTTCTTACACGATACATATAAAAAGTAAACCTGTTTTAAATTTTGTGACAATCTGCTAAAGGGTGAAAATGTAATAACAACCCCTAAAACTATAAATATTAATTGAATACCGCCTAGAAACGTGAAATTCGGTACGCATATTGCTCATAGGAGCTAGAGGCGAACTAAGAAAGAATTTTAAAGTACTTTTAATTTAAGGGTTGAAACAACCCCTAAAACAATAAATATTGTTTGCTATAATTTCCTTAAAGCTAGAAAACTAAATTGTTTACATTTATTTCTTACAAGATACATATAAACAAATAAACCAGTTTTACATTTTGTCACGTTCTGCTAAGTGAAAATGTAGTAACAACCCCTACAATTATAAATATTATTTAAATACCGCCTAGGAACGTGAAATGTATACACATATTGCTCATAGGTGCTAGAGGCACACTAAAAAAAGATTCTAAAATATTTATCTTTTAAGGGTTGAAACAACCCCTAAAACAATAAATATTGTTTGTTACATATGTCAAACACCATACCGCTTATGGAACGTGAAATTTGGTACACATGTTGCTTATAGGCGTTAAAGGAGCGCAAAAAAAATGATTTTAAAATATTTTCCATTTAATGGTTGAAAAAACCCCTAAACAATAAATAGTGTTTGTTATACTTTCCTTAAAGCTAGAAAGCTGAAATTTTGTACATTTATTTCTTAAAAGATACATATAAAAAAATAAACCACTTTTACATTTAATCACGTTTTGCTAAGGAGTGAACATTTAGTAACAACCCCTATAACTGTAAATATTAATTTAATACCTCCAAGGAACGTGAATTGTGGTACACATATTGCTCATAGGCGCTAGAGGCGCACTAAGATAGGATTTTAAAATATTTAGCCTTTGAGGGTTGAAACATCCCCTAAAACAATAAATGTTGTTTCTTTACTTTCCTTAAAGCAGAAATTTTGCACATTTATTTCTTACAAAACACATATATAAAGTAAATGAGTTTTACATTTTGTTACGTACTGCTAGAGGTGAAAATGTGATATCAACCCCCTAAAAATAATAAATATTTATTTTATTTTAATACTTTCCTTGAAGCTAGAGAGCTGAAATTTTGTACATTTATTTCTTACAAGATACATATAAAAAATAAACCAGTTTTACATTTTGTTACGTGCTGCTAAGGATTGAAAAAGTTATAACAACCCTTCAAAACAATAAATATTAATTGATATTATTTCCTTAAAGCTAGAAAGCTGAAATTTGGCACTTATAATTAATTTTATGAAAATATTGAACGTAAGTTGATCAAAACTAACCCGATCTATGCATTTGCATATTAAAGACGTATCTGGGTGATCTGTAAACATCCAGCTGAGACTGATTTACCAGTCTGTAGATTTAGTGGTTAAAAAAAGACGCTTTTCACTCTTGATTTTTTTATTTTTTTATTGATTTAATTTATTCAACACACATACAGTGACGATTTACGCGTAACCAGTGAACAATAAGTACTAAACTAATTGAAAATACATGTTATAATTAATTTTCATGAAATAATAGATGAAAGAAAATGAGAGAAAAGTATTACAATTAATCATAGTGATAATGACGTAGCAAAAAACAAAATTCCCTGTAGCGAAGCACGGGTTTTCAGCTAGTACAGTATAAAAGGCAAAGCCCTAACTCACTGATCATCACTAATTCTCCCACTTCCCATGAAAATAGAGAGATAAAATTTTGCCTGTGTATACTTTGTGATGTAAATAGGAAAACTAAAGAAATTTAATTTTGATATTCATATTTTTAGGGGTAGTTTTGGAGGTTTGGTGGTAGGTTTGACTTATTACAGTTTCTCAAAAACCATACCACCTAGGAACTTGTAATTTGGTACACACATTGCTCATAGGCACTAGAGGAGCAATAAGAAAGCATTTTAAAATATTTGGCCTTTAAGGGTGGAAACAACCC